>CM076574.1:764988278-765075552 GCA_034641835.2 Pinus albicaulis | reverse complement strand
ATAATAGAGCTTCCTTTATATTTATTATTTCCCAAAATCAATGTCGTTGTATGATTTTTCTGTTATTCCATGTCAGGTTCCATATAGCCGACCCCTAGATTGAACACGAGAGCCTAACTAGGTATTTTGCTTGGAAATTAGGGGCATATTTTGCTTTCCATACTTTCTCCCATGGATTCTCCCAAAAAGTTCATTGTTCTCACTGTCCATCTTTTGACCCTATCTTCAAGGTTAGAGATTACTATCTCCTAGTTAGATGTCTTCCAAGCTTTCACTCTTAGGGGGAATCCCAAATTATTTGATGGGAGTTGTTTCCTTTGGAACTATAAAATAGCTGATAGGTTTCTCTAGATAGCAATGTGGGTGTTAAAAAACAAAATCCTAGACTTAGACTGGTTTAACTCCATACCTAAATTCGTCATGAAGGTATCCACAATGTATTTGAAAGTTTCAGCCTCCTTCACTGTAGGAATGCCATGAAGCATGGTATCATCCCCAAATTGTTGATGAGTTGTCACCTTAGCATCCTCATGCAGCTTAAGTCCCTCTATGTCTCCTTCTCTGTTGGTCGCTCCAATCACCCTCCCGAGTCCTTCCACCATTAAGATAAACATGAAGGGAGACAATGGGTCCCCTTGCCAAATTCCTCTATATGGAAAGAAAGGTTTTGACAGGGCCCCATTAATCAAGATTGAAAAACTGGGTGATTAGACCAATGCCATGATCCAATTGATCCAGTGTTCATCAAACCCAAATTTTTTTAGCATCGATTCAATGTATTCCCAACTAATATTATCACAAGCCTTAGACAAATATAATTGCATGATCATACCAGACTTTTTATAGGTCTTCAGTGAATGAGCTACTTCATGCACAAGGATAACATATCCAAAATTTGTCTCCCTTCAGCAAAACATGATTGTTCCTCAGAGATCATATATGGGAGAATTGTTTCCATCCGATTAGTTATTACTTTGGATATGATTTTGTATAAAACGTTGCAAAGGGATATCGGTCTGAATTTATCTGGGGTGTTGGTCAATTCTTCCTTGGGAATAAGGGCTATAAAATTCAAATTCAAGGCTTTGAGAATCATTGATAACTCCTAAGAATATGCCACCACCTCATAGATATCATATTTTACTATTTCCCAGCAAACTTTGAAGAAATAAATATTAAATCCATTTAGTCTAGGGGATATTCCATTATCCATTTCCTTCACGGCCAGGGTCACTTCATCAATGGAGACTGGGTTGTTCAAATTCTCATTGTGATTAAACTTAGGGATATGCCTCGCAATCCTTTGGATATTATCCCATCTCTCCGCTTGGGGTTCTTCTATTATCTTTTGAAAGTGTTGGACCAAGACCTTCTCAATGTCTTAATGAGCTTCGAAATTTTTCCCCCTCTCATCCTTTATTGTAAGGATTTTATTATAATTTATATGTTATATTATTGAACGATGAAAAAATTTAGTGTTTCTCTCACCCATGCTGAGCCATAACACTCGGGATTTCTGTCTCCAAATTTTTTCCTCTTGTTTACATCTATCCTCCCACTTATTTAATACTCCATCCCCTCTTCTCTTCTTTCTTTTTAGTAACCTTTTGAGATCAGTTTTTGTTGTAATGCTTCTATCTTATGTTTCAATTCCTTGTTCACTTGAAACATGTTCCCAAATTATTTCTTATTCCACTAATTTAATTTCAACTTGATGTTTTTTAACCTTTCCCATAAGGTATACATTTTAGAGCCTCTAAATGGGACTTGTTCCTCCCACCATATTTTGATAATCTCCATAAAGGCAAGGTGGTCCAACCAGAAGGCTTCAAATCTAAAAGGCCTATTTTTGGGGGTGCTTAGCAACTGCATCATTAATATCACTGGCCAATGGTCAGAACCCCCACATGGAAGGATATTTGCTACCACATCTACCTCTCTCATTATTAAATCTTCCGAAATTAAACATTCTGGATGCAACTTGATGTTTCCCTCCCTGCTTATTACTCCATGTGAAGCATCCTTTAGCAATTTCCATATCAATGAGGTTGGTTGCCTCAATGAATTCCTTTAACGCTTCAGCATCTCTGTCTACTCATCTTTGTCCTCCTTTATTTTACGATATATAGGTTATCATATTGAATTCTCCTCCCATAACCCAAGGGAGATGCCCTTTCCTTATGTTTATCTTACTCGGATCTTGAAGGAGTTTGATCTTATCCTCATCCCTTTGAGGCCCATAAAAATTTGTAAAAACCATTGTTGATCTAAAAGGATTGTATTTTTTTTTTTGTGCTAAGTGTCTTTTCAGTTAATAAACATGTGCATACTTGTCTCCCGTTTTCTTGCTTAAGTATTGAGGATTTAACCATGAAATATAAGTGATTTTAGTGAATGAGAAGCATGAAATAAGAGCAAATAGTACTGAACAACAGTGTATAACAAAGAAATAAAACCACACATAACATTTACACAACAGGCATGATGAAGCAATTCACCTCTCTTGGGCTACATCTGTTGGTCCAGCTCCCAATGGCATGTCCATCTTTTATTATGCTCAAATTTTCAAAATATATGTGTTTACATGCCTCTAATGGATTTTTTCTCTACTCCAATGGCTCTAGAATGCTCCAATTAGTTTAGGTAGACTCTTGTTTCACCCAAATTGGTCGAAAATTGACCCTCCTAGCCTTTTTCCCAATAACCCCTAGAAATCCTCCACTAAATGTGGAGAACTACACTTATCTACAGTTAAATTTGGAAAATTCCATAAAATTTAGGGGTGCGCTCAAGTTAACCACCAGTTTAGCAATAAAGGTTATGGTTAAGGGGAGGGGGTGGCCACATGCCAACCCCCGAAAACCCCGCAGTCTCATTAACTGTGAGCGGAACTCCATGCGAAGACTATGGTAAAGTCAGAGTTTACGTCGAAGTTAACTCTGTGTTACTGTAACGGTCGGAGCCATCGTTAGACTTAACCCACCATTTGATAAGTGTTAATGAGATGATTGCAGAGACTTCGTTGGCGGAGTTACATTTAATGTTGCGGCTTGATTGTAGAGACATGTGACCACTCCATGGGGCCGTCGACGGGTTGGGACCGTCGACGGTCCCCAACCCCCGCTCGCAAAGTTTTGAAACTTCAAATAGAGCTTTTAACCATAAAATGTTAAGATTCATGGTATAGCCTAGTTGGTCGAGAAATCTATGCTACCCACTATCAAACAATGTGTCAATATTAGTGTGTTTGGATATGACCCTCACATGAAACTGTTCAATTCTCTCTTCTTCATTTGGAGCATGTATGTGACAGTTTGATGTACTAGTATTGGGTTTATTTTCAATTTATTTCCCCTTCATGTTATTCAATCCCGTGGATGTAATTTTAGATTCATTGCCTGAATCCTCTCCTAAATCATGTTGAGTTGTAGCTGCAGCTTTCTGTTTCCCTTTGTTGTTGAGATATTTCGGTCTCTTTTCAGGATGTAATTTCCAACATTCATTTTCATTATGGCCTTCTTTTGAACAATGTTTACAAACCACTTTTTCTCCCTCTTTATTAACAGATGCATTATTTTTTCCTTTACCTTTTGAGGTCTTCTCTTTTTTTTTCCCCTTAAAAGGTTTGTTTCTACCCTCATCAGAAAAAAATTTCCCTCTAACTTCTAGATGTGTGGCCTGAACACATACCTCATCTAGACTTGTAGGGTTAAACATGATGATATTATGTCTTAGGTAGCTATGTAAGCCTCCTATGTACTTGAGCAAAGTATCTTGGCTTTGAAAATCTACCCCTAATAAGAGAGCTCTTCTCCTAAATTCTTGGGTGTAAACTTGCACATTTTGTCCTTTCAATTGTCTAAAATTTTTCCAGTTCATTATATCTTTATTCATATGAGCTAATGGATAAAATTGTCGCTTTATTACAGTAATGAAATCAGTCCATGATAGAATAATCTTACCATGCTTCTTGATCTCCTCCTTTGTCTTGGCTTCCCACCAAATAAGTGTTGCACCTTCCATTCTCAATGAAGATGATTGGATTTTGGTATGATCATCAGGAAGGTTCTGGATTCTTAGATAGACCTCCAATTTCCTAATCCAATTATCAAGATTTTCTGCATTGACTTCACCATTAAACATTTTAAATTCAAACTTAACATCAAGTTTTAGAAAAGGACTTTTACCAGTGTTCTTTGACTTGTGTGGCTGATGTACTGAAGATGAAGTAGAGGATGATGATGATGAGGGTGAGGATGGTGACTTTCCACTACCTTCACTTCCTCCATTGCCCTTCTTTGACTTATCTTCATCATTTTGACCTTCTGATGATCCTTGTCCTTCCTTGTGAAGTTTGGATCCTTCTCCTTCCAGTTTCTAATTCCTTTCTTGATAAAGGATTCTAATCATCTCAGTCATGTCAAGGAATGCTTTCCTGAACACTTTTTCTTCCTCCTTGGGATCCACTTATTCATGGATTTCTTCTTCCTCTGAAAGCATGCTTAATGCTGCTTTTGCTTCCTTAGGAGGTGAACTAGGTGGTGGATAATGTGGCAATATTTCCCTCCTTTGTTTTGGTTCACTTTAAGACCCTCTTCCTTCCACCAATTTTCCTTCTCTCTTGAGCTTGAGCCTAGTAAGCATGTGAAAACTTGCAAACAGTTAAAAAAATCTTTACACACAAAAACACCAAAGAATAAAATCTAGCTCTGATACCAACCTGATCTGAAAGGACTGTGTTAGTTTTGATGTGCAAAGTGTCTTTTCAGTTAATAAACATGTGCATATTTGTCTCCATTTGTTTGCTTAAGTATTGAGGATTTAACCATGAAATATAAGTGATTTTAGTGAAATAGAAGCATGAAATCAGAGAAAATAACACTGAACAACAGTGTATAACAGAAAAATAAAACCACACATAACATTTACATAGCAGGCATGATGAAGCAGTTCACCCCTCCTGGGCTACATCTGCTGGTTTAGCTCCCAATGGCATGTACATCTTTCATTATTCTCAAAAGTTTGCAAATACATGTGTTTATAGGCCTCTAATGGTTGTTTTCTCTGCTCCAATGGCTCGAGAATGCTCCAAAGTTTTGAAACTTCAAATAGAGATTTTAACCATAAGATGTTAAGATTCATGGTATAGCCTGGTTGGTGGAGATATATACGTGCATGCAGGAGGTCGCGGGGTCGAACCCCCCGGACCTCATAAAATTTTACACCACCATCCAGGGCACACATGGTGGCCTCAGGGCTATCCACATGTCACCCTCCAATTGGTCACTAAAACCAAACTCGTACAAGCATCCACGAATCAAAATGCGCCACTTTTCAGCTTCAGGCTGGCTTGGAGAAAAAAGGAATATTCCTATTTTTCTGACTATGCACCTCATGCTGACTGGGCATCCCAGTCAAACCTATCGCAAATTTAGTTGTTTAGGAAATTGATCAGAATGCGATATCTCCCTCATACGACATCAGTTTTTCAAACGATTCGTGGCACCGGATTCAGAAAGATGAGATCTACCCAGTCGCTTAGGTTTGGCATAGTTTCGAGCCCTTTCAATTTTGAGAAAAAATTATGAACTCCTGATCAATTGTTCCTGGAGTTCCTATAACCTAATTTTCTACTGATAAGTATGATCTTGTTACTTCCCAGTCCAATAAGACCAAGGATTGGGTGTTCCAGCGAATCGATAATCCCTCTGTCAAGCCTTGTGCTTCCACCTCCACTGTATCATACCTTCTCCCTAATTTCCTACTAAACTCCTTGATTTTCTCTATAGAGCACTTTGAACCTTGCAAGAAAATAATATCAGGTTGTTGCATTTGAATTTTTTTCTTAAGAAGACATTAATTCCTAAAATATTTCATGATTTAATTGCGATTAAGAGTGGGCAAGCTTAATTCTCTCATATTACCTAAGTTTATTGGCATGGCTCCCTGCTCCTTAAGGGTGACATTGTTCGAATTCCTCTGTATTTTTCGATGGTTATGTCGTGGTGCCAAAATTGTATGACACTAATGAGAATCGACCCATACGACCACAGGTCATGACCACGGGCAGATCCAATGCTAAATGCGCCATTAGCGCGCTAATCACGCAACTAATATCCAATTAAAATTAATTAAATCACAATTTAATTTGGCGGTTAGTTTGGCCAAGCACGAAATTTGGCGGCAAATCCAAAATTAGTGGAGTTGTTTGGCTGTTTTCCAGATTTAGAGGCAAAATCTAGGAAAAACATTAATGAGGCCTATCTTGGTCAATTTTTGACCAATTTTTGGTCACAGATAGTCATTCTTAGTAGATTGGAATGCTCTGAACCTATTGGAATAGATGGTAGAGGAAATGGAGCTCATCTATAGGTGTTTTTGGCACTTTGAATAATTTTGAACCCTAGGGCCACCAGGAGGGAAGGCCATGCCCAGATCAGCTGAAGGTCGTTTTCAGTGAGTGAATCAATTTTTGATGTATTTGATGCTCTAAACATAGTGGTATAGTTTATAGAGGCGTTGGAGCACATATGAAGGTGATTTTGTAACTTTGGAGATTAAAAAAGCACATGGGCATCGGGGTTGGAGATCAAGCCTAGAGGAGCTTGGATAATTCAGAGATTGGATAATCATTTTTGTGGTTTTCATGTCTTTTGAAGCCAATACAGCAGTCAGAAAATCCATTGGAGCATCACAAATTATTTTAATCATACTTTTGACTCATAATCCCAATAGGGCCTAGCTAGTTAAAGCAGTTCCACGGAGATGTAGCCCAAGAGGGGTGAAATCCATCATCATCCATTGTGTTATGTCATTGCTATTGTAGAAATTATATGCACTAAGCATGCATATGTCCTTGATTCACCTGATCTCACACTATTTAACTTTATGAAAAATACTGAATCAATTCCACTCGTTAATCTTTTGCAAAAAAATTAATTGCACACGCATGTGAAGCATAAACAAAAATAATCAATCACACATAACATAGATTTTAACCAGGAAAGCCTGAAGCTGAAAAACCCAACTATATATTATGTATCATGGAATCATATGACAATCCTCATACAAAGCTTATCAAGCTCTCAATACAGTACAATCGTCATACACTAATCAGGAACAATCTTGCAAATCCATACACTGATCTTCCCTCCTGCTTGCCTGCCTCCACTGCGCAATCCCTGCTGAAGAATAGCTTTGAATGAATTCGAATTACCCTTGCCTTGTCTGCGCAATCCTCATTGGCAACTCCAATGTGTGTGTGATGTAATCAATGCATCACTATAGTCACAACAGATAGTCTATCTTGCCCTTTTCACCTACCTCTCCACCGGGTCTCCACTCTGAAACTAATATGCAATCGTAGTTAAATGATGTATTTTTCAGCTGATTAATGAGTTATTATTTTTGAATTAATTAACTAATTAATTCACTCCACTCCTCACTAGTGTATCATTCAGTTAGACTAGATACAACTAGCTCAACTGAGTCTAACTGAGTTAAACTAAATAAAACTCCATAACTACTTCTTCCAACTGTGTCATAACTCTGCCACTTGAGTTCTAACTGAGTCCTCCATGCATTATCTCCAGTAAACCCTTGGGAATTGTGTAATTCCCTCAGTCCAATGATGTGCCACATCTGTGCACTGAACTGAAGTGCTCCAAGAGAATAAGTTGATGTTTAGAGTCTGATTATTATTAAGATCTAATAATAATCGACATGCATCTATTTTTAGATCAATTATATATAAATAGACTTCGCCAAATATTATAAAAATACAATTTCATCTATTTTTCCAACTTGACCAACCATCCACAAATAGCATCCTGCAACTTCTGAAATATGATCATCATGTCTAAAAATAGACTTGCACCAAAAATAGCCTGCGGGCCCACTCAGTGAAGGCGACTCTTTTCACTAAGCTCATCTTCTTATTGAATCTCAACACTCCCTCTCAACAAGATAGGGATTATCTTTCACCCAGATCCTGCCTCTATGGTATTCAAATTTTCTCTTGGTGAGCACCTTCGTCAGAATATATGCATCTTGATCCTCCATAGGAATGTACTGAAGCAACATGATCTTCCGCTGCACACAATCTCTGATATGATGATACCAGATATCAATATGTTTAGATCTATCATGAAACACAAGATTAACCGAGAGTTTAATGCAACTCTGATTATCACAATGTATCACTATAGGATCTAAATGTGAACCAAACAAACCAACCAGAATCTTCCTCATCCAGATAGCCTCACATGCAGCTTGACTTGCTTCCATGTATTCCGCTTCCGCTGAGCTAAGTGCCACAGATCTTTGTTTTCTACTGTACCAAGAAACTGTCGTAGATCTGATACTGAAAATCCCTCCTGATGTGCTCTTTCTGTCTGTTGGGCTTCCTGCCCAATTTGCATCCGTGAAGCCATGCAACTTCACCTCATCCATATGTCTGTACCATAAACCATACTCAGATGTGCCCCTGAGATATCTCAGGACATGCTTGTCTGCCTTCCAAAAGAGCTTGGTAGGCTTAACCATCGCTTGTGAAAGCTGGTTCACCGCATAGCATATGCCCGGTCTTGTATTAACTAAATACATGAGAGAACCCACCAATTGTCGATAAACAGTGGCATCCACTACCTCTGTCGATGTATCATCCTCTTTCTTCCAATTTCCTGGAAGAGGAGTGTCGATAGGCTTGCAACCTTGCATGTGAAACTTCTCCAGTATCTCCCGGGCATACTTGCCTTGAGACAAACAGTTCACCTTCCCGCTGCCATATTTCCAATCCAAGGAAATAATGAAGGAGGCCCAAATCCTTCATCTCAAACTCCTTTGCAAGATCTGCCTTGCATGAGTGTATCAACTGCTCATCACCTCTTAGTATTAAATCATCAACATAAATTACAATGATTAAAAGCTTACCCTCAACCACAATTTGGTACAGGTTTGCATCCGCCTCACTCTTGGTGAAGCCAAGTCCAGTGAAATAGTCGTCGATCCGAGTGTACCAAGCACATGGTGCTTGTTTCAGCCCATACAACGCTCTTTTGAGCCTGCACACATGTGACTCGCTGCTAAAGATCTCAAATCCTTCAGGCTACTCAATGTACACCTCTTCTTCAATGATCCCATTAAGGAACACAATCTTCACATCCATCTGATGAATATGACAACCCATCTGTGCTGAGAGAGCAAGGATGGTCTGTATGGAAGAATACCGTGCGACAGGTGCAAAGGTTTCTTCATAGTCAATCCCCTCAATCTATGAGAAGCCCCGAGAAACAAATATTGCCTTATACTTCTAAACACTCCCATCAGCAGCTCGCTTTACCTTGTAGATCCATCTTGATCCTACAACTTATTTTCCCACCGGCCTTGGAACAATCTCCCAAGCACTGTTTCTGACAATGGAGTCATACTCCTCCACCATGGCATCTACCCATGTGGGTTCCTGCACTGCTTCTTCAAAAGAACATGGCTCTGTCATGATACACTTGCTCATAATAGCCATGTATCCAGTAAATTAGTCAAGTGACCGTCTCTGTCTGCGCTGTGATGTAGGGACTCCTACATTTTGTGCCGCATCAAGCTTCAGTCTCTCAGCTTCTGTGGTGCGCTTTCTGCCTTGTCTGATGTTTGGTTCTACATGAGTGGATTCCTCCACTCCATGAATCTCCTCCTGTGGCTGGTCCACATCTAGAGGCTCATCTTTGGGAACAAGAAGTTCCTCCTCTGCATGCAAGTGTAGCTCCCTCTCAAGCGACAACTTCATGGCTTTCACCTCATTGAATTTTATATCCCGTCGCACAACAATCATCTGATTGTCAGGCAAATACACACGATAATTATGGGGTGTTTCTGTGTACCCCACAAATATCCCAACTTCTGCAGTTGGCTCCAGCTTCTTCCTATCGTCCTTTGTCACATGAATGTAAACATGTGAGCCAAAAATATTCATATGAGAAATATCAAGCTTCTTAACATTAAATGTTTCTTCGGGTGTACTCATGCCAAGTACTCTATGAGGACAATGGTTTTGCACATAAACCGTAGTGTTGCATGCTTCCACCCACAAGTGCATCGGTAGGCCCTGGTCATGTAGCATCGCTCGTGCAACACCCATGATCATTTTTTTATTCCTCTCCGTGACCCCATTGTGTTGTGGGTTATCAGGCGCTATGAGTTCTCTTCGAATTCCTTCTTTGCTATAGAAGTCTTTGAATTCACCCAAGATGTATTCACCATCATTATCGCTCTGTAGAGCTTTCACTTGCTTCCCCGACTCCTTCTCCACCAATGCCTTGAACTCACAGAACTTTGAGAATGTTTCACTCTTATTCTAGATGAAGAATATCCAACATCTACGAGAATATTCATCAAAAAATATCACATAATACTTGTGTTTTGTTGTTGAAGCAACCGAGAAAGTTCCACACACGTCTGTGTGAATTCTCTCTAGGATCACCGAAGCACGGTTCTCCTTCTCATGAAAGGTGGTCTTCAAAAACTTACCCATAGTACATCCCTTGCACTGATCTGACTGCACAAGAGTGCCCTTGGGAAGTCCAGTAGAAATCTGTTGCAAAATCTTCAAAGCGCCATGGTGAAGATGGCCCAATCTCCTGTGCCATAATTCGCCCTCATCCCGGCTCACCACTTCTTCTGCTTTTCCCACCATTGCAGTGTAGCCATCTACCTCCAGCTTATAGATATTCTTAATTTGAACCCCTATCTTCTTGGTTTGACCCGTTGTTTTATGTCGAAGGAAGGCTTTTCCGTCACTGAAAACAACATCATAACCCTTGTCTTCCAGCATCACGACTGAGACCAAGTTCTTCTTCAGACCTGGAACATGCATGACATTCTTCAACAAGGATGGATTACCAGACTCCCTCTCAAAGGTAATGGTCCCAATTCCAGTCACACTGTACCGACCATCGTCACCCATCTCTATATGCATCTGGAGGTCCTTCTCCTCCAAGTCACTAAACAACTCTTTGTCTCTCGTTATATGGAAAGACGCACCACTATCAAGATACCACACCGATCCCATGCAGCTTGAAACCAAGCAAGCGATCAAGGAGAAATAAAGCTCAAATTGTGAGGCTAAGGCCTCTCCAACTGCAGATCCAGCAGCCTTCTTGTTCTTCTTCTTCTGTGGACAATTAGTGGTGAAATGTCCATGTTTGTGATAGTGAAAACACTTCACTTTGGACAAATACTGCTTCTTGCCTTTAGCATCGGATTTTGAAGGATGTTTCTTTCCCTTCCCTTTCCTTGCTTTGGCAGCCAAAGCGCAATTCTCTTCATCTTCATTCTTCGATGAAGATCCATCCCTGGTACCCCACCTTATCTCCTCCTGCAAAAGATCCGACCAAAGTCGCTCCCATCCCGGCAGTTTCTCCCGTCCATTGACAGAATCTTCGCAGCTATGCCAACTCTTCGGAAGCCCAAGGAGAGCCAAGCTCACCAAGTATTATTCATCAACAGTAACCCCCACACTTCCCAGTTCATCCTTGCAGTGGACAAACTTTGTGAGGTATTTTGGAATACTGTTGCCCTTCTCCATTTTTATTTTTATGAGCTTGTCTTTAAGCGCCAACTTCCTCTGGTCACTTCTACTTTGGAATAAGTCTGTCAAATCCTTCCACATTAAGAATGGAGTGGCTTTCCCATGAAGGCTGGACACAACATGGTCCTTCACACCTTCCAATAGAATTCTCCTCGTCTTTACTGTCTTCTTTTTCCATGCGTCAAGTAATGCAGCATCGCTAGATCCCAGCTTAGGAACATCGCTATCGATGAACTCCTTCAGCCCATTATCCTCTAGCACTACCTCCATCCTATCCTTCCAAGCTATGTAATTCAAGCTCCCATCAAGGGCATACTCCAATCACAACCCATTGAAAGACATTTCAATGTATACTCAACTTCTACACCAAGAATCTTCTGTAGAAAATTCGAATTGTCCACCAACACAAACTCACTTCACAATTGCAATATTCAATCAACAATGCTCTGATACCATGTAGAAATTATATGAACTAAGCATGCATATTTCCTTAATTCACTTGATCTCACACTATTTAACTTTATGCAAAATACTGAATCAATTCCACTTGATAATATTTTGCGGAAAAATTAATTGCACACACATGTGAAGCATAAACAAAAATAATCAATCACACATAACACAGTTTTTAACCGGGAAAGCCTGAAGCTGAAAACCCCAACTATATATTATGTATCATGGAATCATATGAAAATCCTCATACAAATCTTATCAAGCTCTTAGTACAATACAATCGTCATACACTAATCAGGACCAATCTTGCAAATCCATGCACCCATCTTTGCCTCCTGCTAGCCTGCCTCCACAACGAAATCCCTGCTGAAGAATAGCTCATAATGAATTCGAATTACTCTTGGATTGACTGCGCAAACCTCATTGGAAACTCCAATGTGTGTGTGATGCAATCAATGCATCACTATAGTCACAACAGAAAGTCTATCTTGCCCTTTCACCTACCTCTCCATTGGGTCTCCACTGAAACTGCCATGCACTGTAGTTAACTGATGTATTGTTCAGTTGATTAATGAGTTCTTATTTGTGAATTAATTAACTAATTAATTCACTCCACTCTCACTAGTGTATCATTCAGTTAGACTAGATACAACTAGCTCAACTGAGTCTAACTGAGTTAAACTAAATACAACTCCATAACTACTTCTTCCAACTGTGTCATAACTCTACCACTTGAGTTCTAACTAAGTCCTCCATGCATTAGCTCTAGTAAACCCTTGGGAATTGCGTAATTCCCTCAGTCCACTGATGTGCCACATCTGTGCACTGAATTGAAGTGCTCTAAGAGAATAAGTTGTTGTTTAGAGTCTGATTATTATTAAGAGCTAATAATAATTGACATGCATCTATTTTTAGATCAGCGATCTATAAATAGACTTCGCCCAATATTCTAAAAATATAATTTCATCTATTTTTTCCAACTTGACCAACCATCCATAAATAGCATCCTACAACTTCTGAAATATGATCATCATGTCTAAAAATAGACATAGTCTATAATTTCATCTATTTTTTCCAACTTGACCAACCATCCACAAATAGCATCCTACAACTTCTGAAATATGATCATCATGTCTAAAAATAGACATAGTCTAAAAATAGACTTGCGCAAAAAATAGCCTACGGGCCCACTTAGTGAAGGTGACTCTTTTCAATAAGCTCATCATCTTGTTGAATCTCAATAGCTGTGAATTATTTTACTGCATTTAATTTTCTGTATATGATTTTTTAATTGTTAATTAACTCATAATTTGATCATGAAAAACACATAAAACTTGACATTTTAACCCCTTCACAAATGGTTAAATGAAACGATCCTTAAACACATTTTTAATACTGATGAGGGAGCTTCCATAGAAATAACAAGTTTTCCCATATTCAGATCAAGTTGGTATCAGAGAAATTTTTTAGCTCATTTTAGCCAAGGTTAGCTATTGTTTGTTGAATTTTTGTAAGGAGAATTTAACAGTTTGACAAGTTTATGTGTGAAGGAGAAGGTCAAAATTGAGATCTAAATTCTCAAATCACAAAAAAGAAGATTTGTATGCATTTCATGTGTGATGGAAGCTTCATTAAGTGATGCTTCTAGTCAATCTTCCTTAAAAAAACTCTTTAATAAAGAGATGTTGCAGAAAATCTATATCATGATTGATAGGATGCAATAGGAGTATGAAGATAAGAGGGAGAGTGTTAAACTTCAAGAGCAGTTGATTTCCATGAAGGAAGAGAAGCAAGAGCTTCTTGAAAAGTTGCATGAGATGGAGAATTAACTCCGTGTTGCAAATTAAAACTTAGCAAATATGCATGAGATTGAGACTCAACTCCATATTGCCAAGGAAGCCTTAGCCAAGCATGTGCTACAACATGAATATTAAATGGAAAAATGTATATTTCGGCGAAGGCGAATCTACAAAGGTCTTTTCAAAGGTTACGTTGCAAAATAGTAAGAAAAGGAACAAGGTCAAGTTTGAACCCGCGACCTCACCCCCAACAATCTACACAGTTACCATTGGGCCACTCCCATTTCACTTGGGAACATTTGCGAAAAAGTTCTATTTGAAGTGTGTTGCAGATTCCAACGAAGGAGCATGGGGCCAGCCCCTCATGCAACCGACCTATACGACCACGGGCGGAGCCAACTCTAAACGCGCCATTAGCGCAGTAATCACACAACTAATCCCCACTGAAAATTAATTAAATCGTAGTTTAAATTGGCAGTTAGTTTGGCGGAGAGCCAAATTCGGTGGCAGTTCCAAAATTAGTGGAGTTATCTGGCAGTTTTGTAGTTTTAGAGGTAGAATCTAGGAAAAACATTAATGAGGCCTATCTTAGCCAATTTTCAACCAATTTTTGATCAAGGATAGTCATTCTTAGAAGATTGACATGCTATGAATCCATTGGAACATCTTGCAAAGACAATGTACCTCATATACAAGTGTTTTTGGCATGTTGAAGAATTTTGAAGCCTAGGGCCACCATGAGGGAAGGTCATGCCCATATTAGCTGAAGGCCGTTTTCAGTGAGTGAATAGTAAATTTTTGATGTATTTGATGCTCTGAACATAGTGGAATAGTTTATAGAGGCGTTGGAGCACATTTGAAGGTGCTTTTGTTACTTTGGAGATTAAACAAGCCCATGGCCACCAGGGTTGGAGGTCAAGCCTAGAGGAGTTGGTAACCAAATTTAGAGATTGGATAGTCATTTTTGGGGTTTTTGTGTCTTCAAAAGCCAATGGAATAGTTAGAAAATCCATTGGATCATCAAACATGCTTGTAATCAGAATGTTGTCTCATAATCACAAGAGGGCCTAGCTATTTAAGGCAGGTCCATGGAGATGTAGCTCAGGAGGGGTGAACTCCATCATCATCCATTGTGTTATGTGATTGCTGTGAGTTATTTTAATGCATTTGATTTGTTGTATATGCGTTTTTAATTTTTAATTAACTCATAATTTTACCATAAAAAACACATGAAACTTGACATTTTAGCCCCTTCACAAATGATTAAATGAGACGATCCTTAAACACGTTTTTAATACTGATGAGGGAGCTTGCATACAAATAACAAGTCTACCCATATTCATATCTACAGTTGAAATATAAAACAATCATTTAGTCACAATGTCAGGGGAACACGCTGCTAAAAGGAAAATTGTTTTTCATAAACTATGTCAATCATGGCTCTCAGTTGGGATTTTGAAATGTTTATTTTTCTTCCTTTGATCCTTTTTTATTTTTCAATATGATGATTTTCCCCTAACCTGCCAAACATCTCTATTTACATCAATTTTCTTTTCCCTAGGTCTCAAATTGTAGGGGATAGTATCAATGGATAATTTTGGTATAGTGTTGATGGTGCTATCCATGGCCAATGAGAGATTTCTAACACACAGGGGTTCATTTGATCTTAGCCTGGAGGGACCAGACATCTTCATATAATTTAAAAAATGATCAAAATAGTTTAAAATAGGAGATGAGGGAAAGGGAGCAGTACTCGCTAAATCCGATGCAAGATCAACGGGGATTGGCAATGTCTGCTCCTAGTTGTAATCCATCTCAATGCCTTGCTCCATTATTCTGCTCTGATTTTCAGTGGCTTCCACTGGTGTTGTCTCCTCTGCCTACTGATGTGCCTCCGTGACACTAATTTCATGCTTGTCTTCCATGTCTTCTTGAGTCCCCATGTCTCTCAGGTGTCAAGGATCTTGTTTTGTCCCACCATTGTGTGGCTTGCTTTTGTTAAATCCTAGTGGAAAATCACGTGCCAAGTTCCCATGTTTATGGCACCTGTGACACCAAAATGGAAATTGTTCATAGTCGATCAGCTGCACATATGAATTCCCCTCCGCATTTAGGATAATTTTTGCAATCAACCCCTCCATTGGAGCAACTTTCATTAGTGTACGGGCTATGCTTCTTGCCCTCGTCTCCAAAAAAGAGATGTCGGCATTTAGATATGTGCCCAAACTGTTCCCAATCGCCTGAAAAACATCCACGGCTCAGAAATGAGGAGGGAAAGCAGGAAGTCGCACCCACACTGGTATTTCATCCAATATTTCCCAATTAGAATCAAACAACGATGTCCATCTCTTGAACAGGATCGGGGAGATACTGAAACCCCACTGCCTTTCCATAACCCATTCCAGGGTGGCAACGTTCTTGAATCTGAGCATAAACCAACCTGTTGACAAAGTAATAACTTCCACCTCCCTTTCCAAAGTTGATTCCTAGTTATTCCATATCCATTTAGTTATGTATTCGATCGAGAAGTATTTTCCCTGCGCCCTTCCCACAAGGATAGACTCTGACGCTTCCATCACACTATCAAAGTGCAAGTCGACGATGAATACCAGGTTAGGGCACTCAATGCTTTCCTTGATCACTTTCCCTTTTTTTTCTTTTAACCCCAGTCTGCCCTCCATGTTTCATAGAAATCCTTGTTGAGTTTGCCCCTCCGACATAGCCCTCCGCTTGTTTGTGTACGAAAAATTCCTTTTCCACCTCCTCCAGTCCGCCCTCATCCCCTCCTGTCCTTGGGCTTACATCCAATCCTTCTTTTTTATCTCTTACATCCAACCTTTATTTTTTTTCTCCACCCCACAGTCTCCCCATTTCACTGGAGGAACCTCAGAGAAGTTACACCCCCTCTTTCCCTACCTACCACCAACTGTCCAAATTTTCCGCGTGTTGGCTCCCCATAAGTGTAAATTCTAAAACACCGCTAGGCGCCTCAACCCAAACCCTTTAAACCAATGTTTTATTTCTCATAGATTCCCGTAGTCAAGAAAGAGCCAACCCAAATGCTTGAAATAATATTTCCGTGTCCTTCCAACCACGACGCCACCCCTAACTTCGCCACAAATTCAGACAAGCCCCCAACTCCTAAACAAAAATTATACCCCACTTTCCCTTTAAAATCCGCCCCAAAGACAATATCCTCCAGTCCCCTCGAATGGAAAATAGATGAAACTGAGCTTTTGGGATAGTTTTGACTTACCTCTAGTATAAAATACCGATTGACAATTTCTGCCACCATCACAGGTGTTCCTTGAGTAACTTCTGGCAGAGACTTGTTAGGGTCCTGAAAAACTTGAGCCTTCAGGTCAACCCCTTTTTGCGAGACGAACCCCTGTACCAAACTCCACCTCGTCTTTTCCTCCCCATCCCTACTAGCATGAGACCGCGTTGGAAGGGTGACCTTTGCTAGGTTCTGCTTCGTAGGCTCCAAACCCAAAACCGACAAGATGTCCTCCGCAACTAGTTCCACATCCACAAAATCCTTCTCCTTTCCCATCCTATTTACCCACAAAACTGATAGACCACTTGCCACTCGTTTAGAGCTTTAGGGAAACATTGTAACCAACTCCCGTAGAAAACGTTAACTGCTTTAAGATCATTTTCATTGTGATTCTAGGAAAAGCGGAGCCGCTTAACCCCTAACTAACCACTGACAGTAAGAGCAAGCAGTAAAAAGGAAACTAAGGACTCTGTATAAACGATAGTTACCACCACCGTAAAGGCATGCATGAGACTGTAGCTATAAAATGACACACTTACATGAATGTTCACTTTTCAGATGGCTACGAGCCTGAATGTGAAACCCTTAGCACACTTTCAACGGACCAGACCAGAAGGCATTAGTGCGAAAAAACATGAAAAAACAAAAAACACCGACAAACCCTTGTTTTCTTCGGGCACTGTTTGTTGAGTTATCCAAAATGTATGCATGTAACTCCAAATATCTGTTTCTCCCACTGCCAAAACCATTGGATGGCCCGCCATCATTAACTTCCTCCAACAACCATGTACCTCCCACTTGTGCAATCCCCATTCCACCGCATTGTCGACTAGTGAAAACCTAGTTTTCCTCCATTTCCTCTAGGTTTTTTGCAGAGCTCCCTCAAGCGGTCCTGTCAAAATGTTTAGATAACATAACATAACAAGACATTACAACATCTCTTCCATACTAAGATGGAGAGTGTCTCTTATGTAAAAATAAATAGATTATAAAATATTTTGATTATGAAATGAGAGATATTTTTTTGGCATGTGGTATTAATGAGCCGTGGTATTGGCCCATTATATGGTATAGTTAATAATATCCATGCTAAAGTGGTGTTGAGATCCATGGTTAAAAACCTTGTTATATTGTAACTATTATTTTGATTGTGACATGAGAGATAGTTTTTGGGCATGTGGTATTGATGAGCCATGGTATTGGCCTATGGTATAGTATGGTTAATAATATCCATGGTAAAGTGCAAATGAATATCCATAGTTAAAAATCTTGTTATAGTGTAAGTATTAAGTTTTTATGTGCTTATTAATGAAATTTAAATATGGTTAGACAATTATTATTTTAATTTATATGGTAAATTGAATCTTATTTTATACTTATTATTTGTATCTTATATATTTTAATGTGATAGAGGGTGTATATATATCTCAAAAGTAATTTCAACCTTTTTTCTCTTAGATTTAATCAAAAAAACGTTATAAAATTAAATTCAAATAAAATATTTTGATTGTGAAATAAGAGATTATTTTGGGCATGTTGTATTGATGATCTATGGTATTAGCTCATGGTATTGTAACAGAGTCTATTTGCAAGTTAATAGTGGATGTGAATTTCCATGGTTAAAGATATTGTTAAATTGTAAGTTTATTGTAAGTATTAAAGTTTTTATGTGCTTATTAATTAAATCTAAATATGGTTACAAAATCATTATTTTAATTTATAACGTAAAATGGATCTTAACTTGTATATGCTATATATTTTAAGGTGATATGTATATTATGATTTTCTTTTTTCTAAGAATTTATTCATAATTTTATTAATAAAAATACAATCACAATATAACAAATTGAATGTTATTATTTTTATTACTTTTAACTTTAGGAATTTTGCTTCTGTGATCCATAAATTGTGATTAAAATCTTTCGGTGAAAATCACATCAGAATAGATTTGGTCGACGCGTTTCGAACCAGCCAGTGTGGTTCATCATCAGGACAAAATGGAAAATCTGATCAAATAACCCCTTTAAATAGAAAGTAAAGCTACCACTAGCCGTTTGTAAAATAACGACTAGTTTGACTTAAATAATAATATTTATTTAATTTAATTTTTAATCTATATTAAAAAGAGTAAATCAAATTATTAAAGTTTATAATTTGAATTTTATATATTCTTTTATATATTTATATTAAATGTTAAAAATAGTAAATAATATTTATAGTATGAATATATATAAATATTTTATTTTAATAATTAAATGTTATGTGATTCCAAAATTCATCAAACAATTATCATTTTATTAAAAATAATAATAATAATAATAAATTAATTAATTAATTAAGAATTAAATAAATAATAATAAAAATAAAAACAAATAAATAAATAAATTAATTGATTAATTAAATAATTATAAGAGTTTTTAGGAATGAAGGGCAGGAATCCAACATTTGCTAATCATCCACCCATCATCTTTGTTGAGGTTGACTGACCTCTTTTCGATTTCCAGGGCTTCTCTCAACTTGCGGTGGTAGAAATGGTCAATCCTGGCAATGACCTCAGCATCTTCAATGCAAATGTGATGATTTGTCTTCTCAGCATGCTCCGCTAGCGTAGAGGAGTGTGATCTACTATGCTTCAGGTCAGCAACATGTTCTTGAATTCGTTGACTAATTGACCGACCAGTTTCACCAATGTAAGGGGTCCCATAGGAACAAGGAATCAAGTAAACACCCTTACCATCCTTCGGGAAAATCGGGTCCTTAACCGATCTGAGCAAACTCCGAATGGTGCGGGAGGGCTTAAAGGTTGAGGAAACATTATGTTTCTTTAGAGTCCTGGCGATTTTATTTGTAGTACCTTGGATAAACGGAAGGTGAACTCCAGACAACCGATCACAGGGCTCTTTTTTACCCTTAGGACCTTTTTCCGCTTTTCGAAAAGCTTTAAGAGATTGACTCATGTTATAACCGTTCTTGTAAAAAACTTTAAGAAGATGATCCTTTTCACCTTCAAAGTGGTGTTCATCAGAGATTCTAAAGGCTCTGGTGGCTAGGGTGCTGAGAACACCAAGTTTCTGAGCAGGGAAATGGTGAGAACTAGCATGTAAGTACTGCTCAGAGTGCGTCTTCTTTCTAAAAACCTAATGAGAGAGGGAACCATCATCATTCCTACAACATCTCCCCCATATTGGGATCTATATTAATTTTATGATTTATCTAACATGTATATGTTTACAAATCCTTTAAGTCTTATAAATTCAACATATTAAGGAGGCATGCAAAAATGTTGACTAACTTTTTACATTACACCTACACATCTCCCCTATATTGGGTTTTAGAGTGCCTCTCGGCACAAATTTGTTAGGGTGGGATGGGTAGATGATAAAAATAATAATAACAAATAAATAAAATGTGCACACGCACCCCTAGGGAGGGTGCATAGGAGCGAGTGTTATCCCCTCCCCCCCTCTCACCTTGATATGATGCCATATCACACAAAATGGGGTTGCAGCTCCCACTATACATTGCACATTGCATGTGTTCCTGTCATTTCATCGATCATAACACGAAGCCTGCACAAGGTTAAACATCATTTGAATATTGTAGGATTCATAGGATGGTACATGAGGACCGTAACATCCCTTTTTGTTTCTTGTTGGGTGTGGAGCCTAATAATCTTCTTTATTTTGTATTACAACATTGGACCCCTATTCACCAAACCAAATGAGTCAAGTTGAAGAATATGGAACATATGCTACTTTAATATTAGTTCCTTCAAAATAATTTCACGCTGCCTGTTACGCTCTGCTAGGTTTCCAGAGTGCGTGACGGCGGCCTCGGCCCTCTGGGCGTCTAGGTGGGCTTTGCCGCCCCCTTCCCGTGATCAGCTCACATCTTTGCTGCGCTGCGCCTCCTTGGCTGGGTGAGAAGAGATATTCAGCTCTGCGTTTTGGCCCTTGGTTCTGGTTTTTTGATTTGCAGGGGCGCTGTGGGAATGGACTGAGTCCCTTGCTTCGTTTTGCTGCAGACATGGGTGAACCCGGGGGTGGGGAAACCACTCCCACCCCTCCGATTTCATCTCAAGAAGCTTTCCGTCGCCTTCTAACACAGAAAGGGAAGAAACGTCCTGCCCCTGAGGTCCCAAAATTCATTAAAAAACTTGAGGAAGTTCCTGAGATAGCTCTGCAGGAAGATCAGCCGATTAAAATCGCCCTTGCCCTAGCTGACAGAGGGCTAGTCGGGCAATTTATGGGGCGTTGGCCGTCTACAAAAACCACGGATGATTGGATTCAACGCAACTGGAGGCCACAGCTGAAAAACAGTGTGATCTGTTATGCGGTTGGTAGAGGTTTCTTCATCTTTGAGTTCACCACCAAAGAAGACCGAGATCTGGTTTTCAGAAATGGCCCGTATTTCATGGGAAATCAGGGTCTGTATCTCAATAAATGGACCCCCGACTTCTATCCCTCAGTGGATGTCCCCAAGGAAGTTCCAGTCTGGGTTCGGCTCCCAAACCTTCCGATCCATTGCTGGAGCTACCAATCACTGCAAAGGATTGGGAACAGTCTGGGCAGATTTGTTGACAAAGCAGACAATAAAGGCCAATATACCTGTGCAAGAATCTGTGTGGAAGTTGACTTAGAGGCTGGTCTCCCCGAGGCGATTAAACTTACAGTGGGAGATTGGCATCACTATCAAAAGCTGGACTACGAGTAACTACCCTTCAAATGCAGATTGTGTCACGAACACGGACACTTCCAACGGAATTGCCCCAAATCCCCGGCCGGGACAAAGGAGGACGAAGAAGGATGGAAAGAAATCAAAAGAGGCAAGGCTATCCCTAGGACAACAGAGAAGAAAAATTCTGGCCCAGTAGGAAAACCTCAGTCCAATTCAAAGACCAATGAAGACCCAAAAGTTGGATCCTCCTCTGGTGGGAACGTAGAAACCATCGGGGCTCAAGAAGAACCGGAAGACTTGATGAAGGAAGCAAAAGATACTGGTACTGATATAATCTCCCCCCCAGCATCAGGAGGCAATGAAAGAAATATAGATAAGGAAGAACAGATCAATCTGGCTTCCGAATCCGATGAAGACTCAGAAGGAAGAACCTATGAATCAGATAGCTCACAAGTCACCCCAATCAAATCAGCCAGGGGTCGAAAGTCCAAGAAGAAACAACGAGAGGAGAAAACCTATCTGGATGTTCTCCAAGGCTCTCAAAAAACTCTCAAGGGAATGATGAATACTAGATCAGGGCGCAAGCACGGCTCGGCTCCAAAAGGAGCCACAAACTCCCATCCCAATAAATAATGAAGTACGTCTCCTGGAATTGCAGAGGATTAGGCAGCAAGCTAAAAGAAGATGCCCTGAAAGATATAGTAAGAAATTATTCGCCTGAAATCCTTCTCATCCAGGAGACAAAGTTGGAGGAAACTCTCCTCCTCCATGCTAGCAAAACCTTCTGGCGCAAAGGTATTGGATGCGCTGTCAGTGCAAGAGGCGCCTCTGGTGGAATAGCTACCTTCTGGGATAGCTCTATCTATGATCTTATTCAAAAAGAAAGCTCCTCCCATTGGCTTCTCACGAAACTCCTTCATAAAGACTCCAGACAACAAGTAAGTATGTTCAATATATATGCTCCTGTTCTTCCTTCTGAGAAAAAATACTGTTGGGACTCGATTATGTCCTATCTTTCGCTGCACAATCCTGAAAACATTATCATAGCTGGTGATATGAACGTTACTCTTGCTGTAAATGAGAAAAAGGGAGGCTCCCCGGTCAGGGATCCAGCGAGAGAATGGGTTGAGGACCTCATGTTGGGTTGGGAATTGGAGGATATCAAGCCCACTTCCGGGAAGTTCACCTAGTCTAACAAAAGAGTGGGCCCAAATCATATTGCTGCTCGATTGGACAGATTTCTGGTCCAATCCTCTTTCCTTACTTGCGGTCTAATGGTCTCGTCCAAAATTCTGCCAAACAGCACCTCTGATCATAAACCCATCATTCTCGAGCTTTCCACGGATGAAAATCTTGGCCCTATCCCCTTCAGATTCAGCTCATTATGGCTTCAGCATGAGGGGTTCCAAGAGATGGTTTCAGATGCCTGGAACAGACCTGTTAATGGCTCCCCCTTCTACGTGTGGGAAGAAAAAATGAGGGGGCTCAAAAGAAGGCTTAAGGAATGGGCTAGAACGCTGAAAACCCCCTCCTCCAAAAGAAAGATGGCCTTGGATAGTCTTGCTGCCCACCAACTATCTATGGAAAACTCAGTTGTTTCCCAAGATCTTCTTCAGAGGGAAGTTGACCTGCAAAAAGAATTCCATAAAGTAAGTAGGGAAGAAGAAGAACTCTGGAGGCAGAAGTCCAGAGCTCTCTGGTTACAAGCCGGAGACAAAAATACTAGCTTCTTTCACAAACATGCTGAAGCTCGCAAGCAATTCAAATCTGTCAAAGAAATTCACCACCAAAATGCAGTGGTTAAGGATTTTGAAGGCATCAAGCGAGCAGCTCACTCTCACTTCAAAGATCTTTACTTTGCCCCTGATGATCCACCTCTGGATCCCCTTGCCTATCCGATGAATTTGATTCCTCAATGTGTTCAAGACTCTGATAATTCTATGCTGACTGCTCCAATCAGCATGAATGAGCTTAAAAATACTCTGGACAGTATGGAACCGGACAAAGCTCCTGGTCCGGATGGGTTCCCTATTAGATTTTATCTCTCCTGTTGGGCCATAATAAAAAATGACCTCTTGAGAATGGTCAGGAAATCTCAATCTTGTGTTAAGATAGGAGGCGGCATCAACTCAGCTTTTCTGGCCTTGATTCCGAAATAGAAAGGTGCAGCTGATTTCAGTAGATTCAGACCAATCTCGTTGTGTAACTCTAGTTACAAGCTGATCACTAAAATTATAGCCAATCGCCTCAAGAAAATATTACCGGCCATTATCCCTGAAAACCAAGGAGGATTCATCAAAGGGAGAAAGATTCTTGACAACATTGTGCTGGTGCAAGAAGCAGTTCACTCAAGCTATCACCGAAAGGAGAAAGGTATGGTGATTAAGCTTGACTTGGCAAATGCCTTTGATAGGGTAAAGCATGATTTCCTGTTTTTGGTTATGAAGAAAATGGGCTTCTCTCCAGCCATCATTAACTGGATAAAAGCCTGCATTGCTGCTCCTTGGATAGCGCCTTTGGTTAATGGGCGACCTTCAGATTTTTTCCAAGCCTCTAGGGGCCTAAGACAAGGCTGCCCTTTGTCCCCGCTTCTCTATGCCATTCAAGCTTCAGTTCTCAGCTTTCAACTGGACCACAAACAGCAGACTCAAATCCTCCCTGGCCTTCGCATGGTTCATCATGTCAAAGATATAAATCATGCCCAATTTGCTGACGACACTTTATTGCTGGGTGGGGCAAGCATAAACTCTGCTAAATCCTTCAAGAAGGAGCTGGACATTTATAGAGAGGTCTCGGGCAGCAAGATCAACTTTCTAAAAAGCACAATCTTTAGCTGGAACTGCTCGGTTAAGGACTTATCAGATATTGCTAGGATTCTTGATATGGAAGGGTCCTGGGCCTGGGACTCCTTTAAATATCTGGGGGTTCCAATCTTCAAGACCACTCCTAAAGTAGCCCATTGGGTGCCACTGCTGGACAAGATCAAAAGCAGAATCCAAGCCTGGGGTGCTTCTTGGCTGAATAACGCTGGAAAGATCATTCTGATGAAAGCGGTTCTCTCCAGTCTTCCGTTATATCAGCACTCTATCCTCCTTGCCCCAAAAACCTTCATCAAAAGAATGGAAGCTCTCCTAAGGCGATTTCTGTGGGAAGGGGGGAAAAACAACGAAAGAAGGTTGCATCTTGTTAAATGGGATACTATTAAAAAGCCATTTAAGGAAGGAGGTCTTCAAATTCGAGACCTGGCCGCTCAAAATCTGGCTTTGGGAACCAAGCTGCTATGGGACATTGTCTCTGGAAAATTAAGTTGGAGCAAGAAAGTCCTGTGGAGAAAATATTTTCATGGGAAGCGCCTCAGATGCTTGGACCAGCTTCCTAGAACCTCCAAAGGTTCTCCTGTGTTTAAACTCTGCATCAAAGCTCTGGATCACTTCAGCCATAAGCTGTATTGGATTCCAGGTAATGGGCAAAAAATTAGAATCTGGGATGATCCTATTCTGGGCGATCAACCTTTGAATCAGATGGAAGAACTCACCAATATCAAAGACTGGCTCCAGGCTCACAATTTAATCACCCTCTGGGACATCTCCACTTGGACGGAGGATGGTCTTTGGGAAAGCTGGTATTTGGGGGAGGTCCCTCAGTGGCTGGAAGGTGAAGCCTCTGTTCTCTTGGATAAACTTCAAGGGAAAGCTCCATTAAAAGCTTCAGCAAAGGACAAACGAGGCTGGGGTTCTGTCTCAGGTTCGTATACAGCTTCCGAAGGCTATAAAAGTATTATGACCATCCCGAATGTTCCTCCAAATCCTGCTCAATGGAAATTTATTTGGGATTCCCCCTTTCTTCCCAAAATTGATTTCTTCTGTTGGACGTTAGCTCACAACAGTATTCTCACTCGTGATAATCTCCGCAGGCGTGGTATGGAAGGACCATCCTGGTGCAATCTTTGCATGATGGATGAAGAAACTGCTGATCACTTGTTCTTAACCTGCCCCTATGCTCTAGAAGTCTGGAAGGGGGTCCTTATGCTAAACTCAGATAAAATCGAGCTCCCTAGGAACATCCTGAATCTTTTTCAAACCTGGAGCAAACTATCCCCATTTGGACTTTCCAAAAATCTCCTTATCAAAAATTGATGGCTGTGGATACCCAAGATTGTTTGCTGGAAGTTGTGGCTGGAGAGAAACAACAGATTATTCAGAAACGAACGCTGCAATTCGTCCAGAGTCATCTCCAAAGTCAAAGCTCTATTGGGTGAAACTCTTGAAGCCAATTCTGCCAATAAACCAGGAAAAGCTCTGAACAGTGAGGAAGATCTCTGGTTGAATGGATTGGTCCCTAACCATAAGAACTGTTCCACCATTTCTGCAAAGGTCCACTCCAACTGGGAAATTAGGCTGGAGGAGCAAGAGTTCATCAAGTGGAGGTCGGCACTGAATGATCACTGTCTATTTTTTGACGGGGCCTCCAAAGGCAACCCTGGTATCGCAGGAGGAGGTGGGGTTCTCTTGGACCCTAATGGATCTGATGTGATCAGGTTTGCTTGGGGTCTGGGCAGGGAATCAAATAACAGAGAAGAGGCTCTTGCTCTGTGGCAGGGTCTTCTTCAAGCACTCAAAGGTAACTTCCTCTCTATTTCAGTTTTCGGGGACTCCAGGATCATTATCCAGGCGCTGAACACCAACAAGAACCCTTCTCAGCTCCACTTAACAGCTATCCTCAGGAAAATTAGACTCATTCTGCCTAAATTCCACAAAATCTCCTTTTATCATATCCCCAGAAATTTAAATTCCCAGGCAGATAAGGAAGCCAATCTTGGCGTTCAGCGGAGTAAAAGATCTCTATCTGTTAATTATGTTGACACCCTCTGCAATATCCCTTAAGTCCCCTGTTCTCTGGGCCAAGCTGGAAATTCCTCTAATCTCTATTCCCATTCATCTTCCCTTCTATCTGAACCGCTACATCCTTTTTGTTTATCTGAAATCAAACTTGGTTCATCCCCTAAGGACGCAGTCTGTTCCTTACTCCCATCTCCGCGCTCTTTGTTATTTTCCTGTTTTATCTGCTGTTAGCTTCTGGATGCGAGGAGGCTGTGTGAGCAACTTCTGTACTTTGGGCAGGAGCAAAAATGCTCTTTACTCTATCCTTAGCGCATCCAAAGGTTTTAGAGAGAAGGGATTCTATTATGATACCCTGGATTGCCAAACGAAGAACCTGTTCATTGATCCGGAGGGATTTCAAGCCACCGAACCCAATCAGCCAGCGCTCAAATGCGGATCTGTCGGCAATCTCAGCGCCTCTTATTTCGATGCCATCTCCACCGCTCCATCTGACCACGACAGCCCAGAGTTTCGAAATCTGCAGTGGGGTATTGGTAATCTCTGCTATAATGTTTTTTGCCTAAGGAGGATTACTTGGCTCTGCGCTCTCAGCCAGAGCAGCATTGTAATAGCACAGCACCACTGTCTTGGCGCCTTCTAATAAAATTTATCCGTTTCTGTCTAAAAAAAAACATTGGACCCCTATTCTTAACGAGGTAGCAACGCCGCTCATAATTGAACGCCACAGGGGTCCGAGAAGAGGGGGGCACTGCAGAGCCTCCCGCTTGGCGGAAGTTTTGGGGGCAACGCCCCCAAAGCTAAAAAAAATGTAAAATTTCCTTGTAAAAGTATTGTTATTTCTAGTCAATTTGGGTCGTTCATTAGGCGAATGATTTGACGGTAGAAGTTATGTATAATTTAGGGTTTTTTTTTCCCTAGAAGGCAACCCCTCGTTTTGTACGAGGGTATTGTATTGTGGCTGTGCATTGAATGTGTATTCTCAGAGCGAGAAAAAGATAGGGAGATTGTGAGAGAGAACAAAGGATATTACCGCGGATCTGTTGTAGGTTGTGTCTCTTCATTTTGTTGGAAAATAGAAAGGAAGGACTCGCTGTTCGAGGTGGACGTAGACCAAATTGTGTGAACCACGTATATCTGTGTCTCTCTTATTTTATGTGTTTTCTATATTTTTGTTTTAGCATATTTTATGTGTTGAATTGCTCTGTAATATATATAATTTTCCAACAACTAGTATCAGAGCCGAAGGTCTGTTTAGCTGATAAACTCGCAGGAAAGAAGGGTTCCTGGTTCGAGTGGGAGAAATGGTGGAAGATGGTAAGTTCAGGGTTGAGAAATTTAATGGCCAAAACTTCCCGTTGTGGAATATTCAGATGAAATATTATCTATATCAGAAAGATCTGTACCTACCATTGAGCAGAAAAACAAAGAATTCGACGGCTATGACAGACGCAGAATGGGAGATTCTCGATAGAAAGGCACTTGTAACAGTACGTTTGTGCCTCGCGACATTGGTCTTCAATATTTTGAAGGAAACAACAGTAGAGGGTTTGATTAAGGCATTGGTGAAACTATATGAAAAACCCTCAGCCTCAAACAAGGCATTTCTTATGAAACGTTTATTTAATATGAAAATGTCGAAAGGTGGATTTGTTGCAGACCATTTAAATGATTTTAATACGGTTACCAGTCAGTTAAGTTCTGTAGGGCTAAAATTTGATGATGAAGTTAGGGCTTTGTTATTTCTGTGCTCATTTCCAGAAATTTGGAATGGTTTAGTTATGGCCATTAGTAACTCTGTCTCTGGATCTAGTACTTTAAAGTTCAATGATGTTGTTGGTGTTATCCTTAGCGAGGAAATGCGACAGAAAATCTCCAGTGAGACATCGAGTAATGCTTTGAGTGTAGAGACCAGGGGAAGAAAAATGGAAAGAGGAAAGAGCTCATCATATCGCATTCAATCAGGAAAGGAAGATCCAAATCCAGATCGGGGATAGTGTGCTAGAAATGCGGAAAGAAAGGACACCTAAAGAAAGATAGTAGATCTCAAAAGGGAAAAGAAGGAGACACGCATTAAGAAAACAATCATGAAGCAAATGTGACAGGTGATGTGTTACAAGATGCTTTGATTTTTTCTTTAGAAAATGTTATTGATTCCTGGGTGGTAGATTCTGGGGCCTCATTCCATAGCACACCTGATAAGAAATATTTTCATGAATATGTTCAAGGAAATTTTGGACAAGTTCGTTTGGGTGATGATAAACCCTGTAAAATTGTTGGAATGGGTAAAGTTCTTGTAAAACAACATAATGGAAACCAATGGCTATTAAAGGAGGTAAGGCACACTCCAGATCTGAAGAAAAATCTGATTTCAATAGGGCAGTTAGGCGGTGAATGTTCTGTGACAACTTTCACAGATAAAACTTGAAAGGTCACCAAAGGAGCCCTGGTAATAGCAAAAGGCGAAAAGGTTTGTACATTGTATTTATGCAATGGTATTTCTAACTTTGTTAATGCTTTAAATTCCAAAGGAGCAGATGCAACATTATGGCATCATAGGCTCACACACATGAGTGAGAAGGGGATGAAGATTATTCACTCAAGAAATTTGTTGCCGGGTTTGAAGAATAATGATTTGGATTTATGTGAGAATTGTATTTATGGAAAATAAAAGAGAGTCATATTTCTTAGAGTTGGGAAAGAAAAGAAGAGCGAAAAATTAGAGCTTGTGCATACAAATGTGTGGGTACCTACTCAGGTATCATCTCTTGGTGGTTATCGTTATTATGTTACTTTTATTGATGATGCAACTAGAAAAACTTGGATTTATTGTATTCAAAATAAATCTAATGTATTTGATACTTTCAAGAAATGGAAAGATTTGGTTGAGATTGAGACAGGAAAGAAGTTGAAGTGTCTGAGATTAGAAAATGGAAGTGAGTATTGCAGCAAAGAGTTTGATAGGTACTGTTCAGAGCATGGAATTCACATAGAGAAGATAGTTCCAAGAACACCACAAGAAAATGGTGTGTCAGAAAGGATGAACAGAACAATCATGGAGCATGCAAGGTGCATGAGATTGCATGAAGGATTTCCTTTACAATTTTGGGTAGATGTTGTAGATACTACTGTTTATCTAATAAACAGAGGGCCTTCAAGTTCGTTGGATGGTGGTATTCCAGAGGAGGCATGGATAGGTAAAAAGTTAAACTACTCTTTTTTAAAGCCTTTTGGTTGTGAGGCCTTTGTCCATATTAATAAAGAAAATAAAACAAAGCTTGAGGCAAAATCAAATAAATGTACCTTTATTGGATATGGTGTTAATGATTTTGATAATCGCTTATATGATTATGACAATCACAAAATCATTAGGAGTAGATATGTAATATTCAATGAAAAGGTCTTGTATAAGAATCAGTTGCAGGAAAAGAAACATGAAGAAGAAAACAAAGAATACACAGTTCTTGATGAGATCACAGAAAAAGTAAAGGTGTCTGAAAATAATAATAATAATAATCAACAACCACAACAACAACAACCACCACAACAACAACAGACACCTCAAACACCTGAAAGTGGTCTCAGAATATCTACCAGGATAAGTAGACCCCCTGAACGATACTATCCTTCATTATATTATTTATTGTTGACTGATTCTGGTGAACTCGAATGTTATGATGAAGCAATGCATGTTGAAACCAGGAAGAAGTGGGAGCTAGCCATGAAAGAAAAGATGGACTCCTTAATACATAACCAGACTTGGAACTTAGTCAGGTTGCCTACAAGTAAAACAACATTGCAGAATAAATGGGTTTACAGGTTGAAGGAATAAGATGGAGGAAAACAGAGGTACAAAGCTAGACTTGTGGTGAAGGGGTTTGCACAGAAGAAAGGTATTGATTTTGATGAAATATTTATCCTATTGTTAGGATGACTTCAATCAGAACTATTTTAATTCTTATAGCAATGGAATATTTCATTTTGAACAGTTAGATGTAAAGACAACATTTCTCCATGGAGATTTGGAGGAATAGATCTATATGCAGCAGCCAGAAGGATATGAGGTCAAAGGGAAAGAAAAATTAGTGTGCAGGTTAACGAAGATCTTGTATGGCTTAAAATTGGCTCCAAGGTAGTGGTATCTAAAATTTGATAGGTTTATGTCTGAACAAGGTTATACTAGATGTCACTCTGATCATTGTGTTTATCTGAAAAAAGCAAAATGATGGCTGCTATATTATATTGTTATTGTATGTAGATGACATGCTTGTTGCAGGGTCTAACATACAACAAATAAATGTGCTTAAAAGAAAATTGGAAAATCCATTTGCAATGAAGGATTTGGGAGCTGCAAAACAAATCCTTGGTATGAGAATAACTAGAGATAGGAAAAATCACAAATTAACATTGTCTCAGAATGAGTACATACAAAATGTGTTGAAAAGATTTAATATGCAGAATGAAAAACCCCGTAGTACACCTTTTAATAGCCATTTCAAACTTATTAAGGAGATGTGCCCTAAGGCCTAAGAAGAAATGGATTATATGTCTAAAGTTCCATATGCATCAGCAGTTGGAAGCTTAATGTATGCAATGGTCTACACAAGGCCTGATATTGCACATGCAGTGGGAGTTGTATGCAGGTGCATGAACCATCCAATAAAATAACATTGGATGGAAGTGAAATGGATTCTTAGATATTTGAGAGGTACCACAAATCAAGCATTATGATTTGGTGGTTCAAACATTGCTCTACAGGGATATGTTGATGCAGATATGGCAGGTGACAAAGATAACAGGAGGAGCACTACAGGATATGTATTTACTATTGGTGGAACAACTATCAGCTGGGTTTCAAAAATCCAAAGTGTTGTTGCGCTTTCAACAACATAAGTAGAGTATGTTGCTGCTACAGAGGCTAGTAAATAAATTATTTGGTTACAAAGGTTTATGGATGAATTGGGTAAGAAGCATGATATGGGCACATTATACAATGACAGCGAAAGTACCATTCATCTTACAAAGAACTCAACATTTCATTCCAAGACTAAACACATACAACTAAAGTACCATTTCATACAGTGAGTGTGGGAAGATGGACAGTTGAAGCTGGAAAATATACAAACTAGAAAGAATCCTGTAGATATGCTAACGAAAGTTGTAACTAGGGAGAAACTTAGATTATGCTTAGTTTCAATTGGTCTTCAAGTATGATGATGAAGATGAGAAACAACCAGGTCCAAGGTGGAGTCATTTTCCAACAAATGAAGCAGTGATGGAGTTTCTACAATCAGTATCCAAGTGGGAGATTATTGGGTGCGGAGCCTGATTATCTTCTTTATTTTGTATCACAACATTGGTCCACTATTCTTAATGGGGTGGCAACACCGCCTGTAATTGAACGCTGCCTGGGGGGTCTAGGGGCAGGGCTGCGACTTTATGGAGCCCCCCCCTGGCGGGGGGTTTCAGGGGCAGCGCCCTCGAAGCTAAAAAGAGATGTCAAATTGCCTTGTAAAAGTATTGTAATTTCTAGTCAATCTGGTTTGTTCATTAGGCGAATGATCTGACAATAGAAGTTATGTTTAATTTAGGGTTTTTTTCCCTAGAAGGAAAACCCTCATTTTGTATGAGTGTATTTTATTGCGGCTGTGCATTGTATGTGTATTCTCAAAGCATGAAACAGATAGAGACTGTGAGAGAGAACAGAGGATATTACATCGGATCTGTTGTAGGTTGTGTCTCTTCATTTTGATGGATAATAGAAAGGAAGCACTGGTTTTTCGGGGTGGAGGTAGCCCAAATTGGGTGAACCACGTATATCTGTGTCTCTCTTGTTTTATATGTTTTCTATGTTTGTGTTTCCACATATTTTATCTGTTTCATTGCTCTGTAATATATATAATTTTAAAACATTCCCCCCAATGCAAATGTCACTATTTATATTTGTTTATGTGAAATTATGTGAAAATGTAAAATATGGCTGAGATGGATGAGTGGACACATAAATAGAGCCTTGGGAGGAGGATTTGTTGATGCAAGGTTTAAACCCAAAACTAAGCCACTTAATTTATTCTTGTACATATCTCCCTGATAATATTAGATGGTATGTTAGTGTAAGCATTGAAGTTATGTGTGGGAAACCTACAGTAAAGGACGAGGCCCATGTGGCCTCCTTGTCTCAAGGGATGCGTTGGGAAAGTCAAGATGCAAGCGAAATAAATACGAGGAGCGTTACATAGGGGAGAGAGGGTTGAGAAGTGGAGGGGTGGGGTTGCTGGCATAATGAAATGCTCCACACCTAACAACGTTGTCAAGGAGAAATTGGGCAAGGTAAGTGCCCATGATTGCTTGTTTTTCCATGATGTGAGTGGATGGAAGTTGGATCATCTCTAGAGAGACGAGGGTGAAAGGAAACAAATGCACATGAGTGGGAGTGCTCATGAGCAACAGCATTGCATAAATCCTTTGTGGTGTGATTGAGAATCATTCCCTACACTCTAGTGTGACCTAGTGCATGTATCAGTGTTAGATTTGGATAAGAAGGCTCATGGGAGATATTGGTTCACTCTGTGCTTGCCTTGGGTCTGAAAAACTACCCATGGATTGGGATGATAGTCTTGAACTAAGAAAACCTTCACTAAACCTTGGGTGAATCCCTATGATTGATTTGTGAGAGATACATAGAGTCGTTGTGGTGCTTACATCGTGGATGTAGTTGATAAACCATCTAGATAGTGGAATCCTTCTCTCAATTATATTTTTGACTAATTATTGGTACGAATTCCCTTGACCACTTAACTTCTTAGATTCTGAATCTAGCTCAAGTGTGGTCAGCTTCAATAAATATTACAATGTAGCTATACTATGGTTGGGTGGAGAGTGGAAGTCCCTCCTTTAGTTGCTAACCATTTCAAGTTATTCATATAAGTATTATTGGTTATACAATCTAGAGTACAAGCTATCATATGCCTTATTATGCTTATGACTAATGACTAATCCTCTGTCATTTATGTAAGAATGACTAATTCACTATATATTCATGGTTGACCAACCAACTTGTATATCTATGGTGATTATGAGTTGTGTGAAATATGTGGTGCGACATTCTTAGTCATTTCCAGGTTGTATAATATGTCCCTAACTGGTGATCTAAAATCACTTAGCACTAATCTATGATTTCATAAGTTTTAGTTATCTTTATATATTTATAAGTTTGGGTAAACCACTGCCATAGTCATGACGGTGGGTTATCTTATCAAGAGTTCAATTTGTGTTGTGTATAAGGAAAAACTCTACCTCTGGAAGGTTGTTGAGATCTTTGTTTGATCATAGTGTGTGTTTTGCTTCATATGCCTTCATGGTCATAATAAAATTATGGATTTACGCTTTTTTATTATCTTAATTGATTTAAAAGTTATTTACATGAATATGCATGGTTGTTTAATATGAATCAACATTGTTAATGGAGGATTTTGTTTGTCTATGATGAGATGCTCATGTGAATGTTTTCCAGGCTATGAGGGGCCTCGAGAGCTTTGTGTTTGTTGATATGTTTATAAAGAGTAGATTTATTCTCATGGCCATGAATGATTGAATGATACATTTAGCTAGACTATTTCAGTGTGTGAAATTCCATTATCTAATATGCTATGAGTATCATAGACCTCTATTGTTTGAGATTGTTGTTTGTCTATCCTGGAAAAGGGATAATAATAATGCAATGTATGATATATTAATGGATATGTTAGTGTTGTTTGGGATCCAATATGTGGTATAATATGATGTTGTTGTGTTTGAGTTTACATAGTAGTGTTAGTTGTGGCTTAGATTGTTCCAATGGATGATAGTAAGCATGTTGATGGGTCCATTGATTGTATTATGGATATTTATAATATTTGGAATGTTTAGTGTTTGACTAAGGGTTTCATTAATGTATAATTTGGTGTTCTAAGCAATGTCAAGCTTTGAGGAAAACTCTAGATGGTTCCCTTGAAGTTTTGATAATTTCTAAGTATCGAGGACATAGGATTTGTGTCCGGGTCCAGACATATTTTTGGCAAGGCCATGTGTCCGGGCCAGATGCACTTAAGGTTTGGAAGATGTATCTAGGAGTCTGGAAGTTTGGTCGATCATGCCTCATGCATTTTCAGAAATATATTGGATTTCCATCTATCTATATTTTCATGAAGAACGTAGAGTATCTGGGGTAGGCCCCACTTGGGAGAATATCTGCGCAAGTGCTAAATGTCATATAAAGTATTCGGGCTGGAGCCAACGTGGTGGAATATTTGCACAAAACCGAATGGTGCCATATCTTGTATGAAGTATCTCGGGTGGGGCCGACATAATGGAATGATTGTGCATAACCAGATGGTGTTGTATTTCATGTAAAGTATTAGGGGCGGGTCTACTTAGATTATTGTAGGGGCAAGGTTGAATAATCCATGAAAGTGGAATTGTATATGGGGTAACGAGGGTTGTAATATTATGATATTGGATTCTACGGGAAAGCAATATATTATTGTTATTGATATTTTTTAAATTAATATTTGTTTTAGAAAATAAATAAATAAATTTTTAAGTATTTTAGTATTTTTAAATTTAGGTTTATTTATATCAATAATTTATCAATTTAAAGTTATTATGAATACAAAATATTATATTTAATTCAATAATATATAAATTGAACAAACAAAAAAACCATGGCTAAACTATTTGAGAGATAAGAAAAGAAGTGGAATGAATTAGAAAAAAATGGAATGAATTCATTACATCTTTTAATAGAATATAAATTTCTTATCTCGGGTGGGGCCGGCATAATGGAATGATTGTGCATAACTAGATGGTGTTGTATTTCATTTAAAGTATTAGGGGCGGGTCTACTTAGATTTATGTAGGGGCAAGGTTGAATAATCCATGAAAGTGGAATTGTATATGGGGGAACGAGGGTTGTAATATTATGATATTTAGTGAGTGCCCAGATTTTCCCTTAGCCCCAATATAATGAAGAACTTTGGAAATACATGGCAGGGTGGGCCTAAGGGGTCTCTTTGATGTGAGATGAGGTAGCAAGCGCCACAATGGTCTAATGTGGCCATGTGTGTGCCATGCTGGACCATGGACAATGTGGCAGAGCCATGTGGGTCACACATGGGTGCCAGATGGAAGTTCCTTGCTAACGTGGCAAGGTTTAATTGGTTAAACTTTAAAAGGGCATAAATTTCAATCCAAGAGTGGAATTTAGATAAAATTTATATCACCAGAAAGCTCTCGACAATATGAACACATTGGTGGTATTGATTATGGGTGTTGACAAAGTTGAAAAAAGAGGAATTTTATAACTCCATATTCATAATATACCTTGAGGGTCTGGTTAATTATAAAGTAACACTTTCCATAACCCGAGGGAATATAAGGGGGTGGAAGGGAGTGTTACAAGGACTCAACAAGAGAATTTTATCAAATTGGCAGGGCTAGAGGAAAAAAATTGATGGTATAGACTGCAACCTTACCATTCTAACCAGGAGATCAACTAACATATCCTTCTCCTTGGATGAGAGTAGTGACCAGCTATCGCAGATGCCTAGAGATTCTACTCAATAATTGTTATGACTCACTAGTTTTTAGCTTACACCACCAGTAATCTTTTTTGTCTTCTCATGTCAATGTATATTAAGGTTTAGAACAACCAACCTACTTTTATAAGTTTTTGTTTAAATTATTCTCTGGCTAGATGAGGTCTTAGTGAACTCAAGACTCTGAATTTATGTTACTAGTCTGGTTTCCCTTTGGGAAAACAAGTAGTAGAATTTTTCTGGTCAATGTAATCCTCATTTGATGTAATGAAAACTTTGTAACTTTGAAAAAATTAAAAATATGCACACACACACACACATACACACATTGGCCTTTCAAACTTTTAACTCATTAAAATTATGGGGACTTTGGGATGATTCTCTTAAAGCTTTCCAAGCATAAAACTAAAATTTTAAAGCAAACTAAGTGATCCCTTACCTTTCTTAAGATATGATAGACCAAATTTGTTCTAATGGACACTAACATTCATCTTATTATTTTTGTGAATCCACTAGCCCCGAGGGTTAACTTATTTAGTCAACCCCCCCTCAACAAAGCACCTATGTTATTGAGAGGTTGTGGGTTCAATTCTCTCAACACTCTCAAGATCAGGCTCTATGGTTGAGCTGAGAGGAAGTGATCCTTCCAGGTAGATCTTCCTAGTACAAATATTTCGTGGACGTAGCAATCACCGATCTTTAGGGATCGTGAACCACATAGGGAAATAAATAGAAATATAATTGTCATCCAATGAGACTAACTTTATTTTATTGGACCTAAAAAATTAAATTAATTACCTTGATTTATCATGTTGTTTATATTATTGAATAACTTAGAGATAAAATTTATGATTTTTTCCTGATTTGTATGGCTTAACAAGTTATGGACTTCAATTTTAGTTAAAATGTTTTAAAAGCTAGATATAATGTCTTGTAGATAAAGCAAAAGTGATGTCCACCTTCTAATTTGTTCGTCTTATAGATTATAACGTATTTCATGACAAGATTTTTAATGTCTTGTTTGACACCTTATTTCAGTATAAATTTTGTGGGAATTTATTCTTATCTTTGCAATATTCATTTTCTTTCTAGTGCTAACAATTATAAAGAGATCATTTTTTATCTTCTACTTTAGGTTTAATGATTGTTTTATAATGATTAATATGTTTATTATTTTTAACCTCCCTTTGCTTCATATTTTATTTTCAAACTTAACATTTCAAGGTGAATCCTTCCTTTATTCCATAACAAGGTCTTGAAAGGGCCTCCTCGACCCTTATTTCATGAGAGATTTACTCCAGTTACCCATCCATCAATACATCATTGATGCAGAGGTGTGTTATATTGACATGACATTGAGTACCTTACCCTTCTGTATTTCCACTTGGGTCCACATCACACTTAAACATAGGTACTTTCTTACCTCACCCTATTACATTGTGATCACCAACACACAAATGAATAGTAATGGTATAGGTTTGTACACCCAAGGCATAGATCATGATCATATAAACATGCTTTTAAGAGTATTGATATATTGGATGGCATCTTGTTCACTATCCACCAATGGTTTAAGTAATATCTTTACTCCTACCTCTTATAAGCCTCAAATAAATTTTATTCATGCTTGAAGCAGTGATAAGAAACATCTTGTTCTTCACGGTAATTAGTTTGTGTATGTGCATTAAGTACTTGATCATAGGATTAACCTCAATGGGAGGAATTTTAACACTTAAAAGGATGACAACATAAGATGTTTTTTTTCACTTAATTTTAAGGTTATTTATGAAATTGCTTAATCCGATTCTAAGTTTCCATGAAGACAATCAAATTTCCTCCTAGTTTATTACATAAGTGGATGAAATCCCACTCCATGTTTCTTCTTTTATTGTTAACCTCAATTACTATCTCTACATATTGGTATATAGGTGCTCTTATGCTAAGGTCCACAAAAGTCTCAAGCTCAAATATAATCACATCCTTTGGGGTTACCAATATCTTATGTCGTTAGCAATTGACTTGCCTTCCATTTGAAAGTTTTGGTAAACAAGGGGAGAATTTTGCAAGGATTGGACTAGCATTAACACCCTTGTCCTTTGCTTGAGTGTGAGATAATGGAGTGTGATTATTTCCTTCTAAAAAAAATGATGATGAGCATTACAATCCATTGGTACCAACTCTGGTCTATTGGGCTTAGTTAATTTGATTACCTCAATTTATGATGTTGATTACATGATTGAACAACTTGGAAATGAAATTTCAAAGTTTTGTTTGGTTTGTACAACTGAATGAATTATAGGCTTTTCTTTTATACAAGAGTTTTGAAATTTATATTAGATACATTTATAATCCAAGCAAAAGTGATTTTCGTTGTCTACTCTATCTATTACATGCTCTATAGATTCTTTAACATCAATGTTCTTTAAGATTTTTTCCATCACCTTATTTCATTATGAAACTGATGAGAAGTTGTTCTTATCCTTGTAATATTCATTTTTTTTCTTGCACTGACAACAATGGAGAGATAATTTTGATATTCTAATTTTGGGTTAATGATTTCGTTGTAGTAATTCAACTTCCTGTTATTCTTAATTTACTTATCACTCTACATTTCTTTTGAACTTGGCTATAGTGCTTAAGAGTATCAATATTTTGAAGGGAACCATCCTCCACCATTCCCTAATGGTTTGACCAAGATATTGCATATTTATTCCATCATCTTATAAGCCTTTAATGAATTTCACTTATGTTTCAAGTAGGGATAGGAAGCCTCTCATTCTTCATGATAATTAGCTTGTGCTTGCTATTAAGTACTTAATTGTAGCCCTCCTCTCAACAGGATGAAGAATAGATTATAAAATGAGGATGGGATGAGGTGTGTTTCACTTCATTTTAATTACTATAAATTGCTTCCAAATTTTCTTGATTTTCCTACAAGTTCCCCTTGAACTACTCAATTTTCCTCTAAGTTTCCCATGTAGGTGCATGAAATCCCTCCCCACATTTATTCCTTTACTATTAGTCTCAAGAGTTAGCTCTATTTATAGATGTTATTGTGCTAATTCCATGGGGATCTCATGGTAAAATTTCATTGGGTCTTTCGGGTTTGCTAATAACCTTTGAAATCTATGATTGAATTGACTTTCTTTCAAAAATTTCAGCAAATAAGAGGGAGTGCTCCACGAGGGTTGGCCTAGCACTTACACCCCCATTCTTCGCTCTAGCGTGTGATGATGGGATGATATTGTTTCCTCATATAATTTATTAAAAATATAATAAAAAAAATAAGTGTTTCTATGATTATTATTGTTATTATTTTCTTTCATGTATTGGAAACAATAAAGAGATAATTTTGACCTTCTAATTTACAGTCAACGATGTATTTGAAATATTTCAAATTTATTTTACTCTCAATATCCTTGTCACTCCACATTTTCTTTTAAAACTTAGTTATGATATTGCTCTTAACAATATCAATATCTTGAAGAGCATCCTCCTACACATACACCAATGGTTTAACCAAGAGATTGCATCCTTAGTACAACCCCTTTTGAGACTTGAATGACTTGTATTAGTGTTTGAAGCATGGATAGGAAGCTCCTATTTCTTCACGATAATTATCCTACGCAAGGACACTTGGTTCTCTTCTTCAATTGACAGGATGTTTTCTATAACCAAAAAGTCTTCCTAGGTTTCTTTAAATGAATAACATTTATCCCAAATAGATTTCACAGAGAGATCTAGCATAAAGTGCTAAGGATATCTGGATGGTGTGTAATCTATCCTTAAAACTATCAAGGTTCGTGTTCAAAAAGGATTTTTATGGAGGTTGACAATAACTTTAATGGTGAAAGGACCCTATCAGAACCATAGTCTATGCCTAATTAATTTGAAGCATGGGGGCCAGGGCATGAGAACTAAAGAATTATCCTTTGAAACCTTTCTCCCCATAAACTAGGGAAGTCCAACTTGGTTTTGGAGTGGCACTTTTCAAGCCATCCTTTAAGACCAAAGTCTTGTTGGACTAATTAGTGTGGATTTAAATAGAGTGGAAGCCCCAAAATGTGAGGGTTATAAGAGGTTCCATTATACATAAAAGTTGATTAGATCCAGAGAGACCAATGGAGGGTTGGAGTCACTTAGGGCTGACAAACATAAAAGAGAATGAGGTGCATATATTTGAGAAAGGAAACAAATTGAATGGTGATAGGGGAATACCTAATGTCAGATCAACTAGTTATGGTGAAGAAAATTTCCCTAATAAGTAGATTATTGGGGATTTATATGGAGGAAAAACCAATGCGGGATTGGATTGGCACTATATGAGGAATGGTTATGGATTATACTCCATCGTACAGAGTCTTTACATGGTGGTGGATGGTCTTCATTTTCAACAATGATGAAGATGTGGAACCTATTAAAAATATAATTGGTTGTGTGTAAGTGTTATACTTGGCCTCAAGCCATGGACACCCTACTTCAACCAAAGGATGGAAAAATTTATTAATCTATAAATGAGGGACTTATAGCCCACTCACTTCACCAACACGAATCCTTTACATAAATTGAAATATTATCTTTATTCTCGATCTTGTACAAAGATTTGTGTCCTTCTAATGCTTGTGAGACATGTTCTAACACTATAATGTCGAGTGCAAAGTTCTCTACTTTGTGTTCTTTTATAGGCATGTAAGGTTGCAATATGCCAACCCATGGTTGTCTAGTGTAACATGCACATGAAATAACCATCGAACACTACAATGATAGTCAATAATCTAAGCTTGAGGATCCCTGTCTCAATCAACAAACAAGCATTCAAGAAAAGTCTCAACTTCCATCCATTAATAAGCTAGCAAGAGTGGCTTACTTTTGGAGTGGCTCATTACTTGTAATGCACAATATTGGAAATATTTTTTCCTCCATATTCTTTGGTTATGAAGCCATAATAATCCAATATTCCCCATGGTGCAATTGGATTTTTGACAAAATTGTTTGTTAGCTATAAGGAATGACTTTGATGCCAAAAAAATATTATTTGTCCACACAATACATTGTACTAAGGTTTAACTCCAACAATGGAATGAAAAATCTACTTACCTACTTACTCCTCCTCCCAAGGTATAAATGGATTTTAGACTATAATGCCAAGGCAAAAATTAACAATGCAAAAAACACAAACCCATGCTCTTCTTTGTGAGAGGGTCTCTTGTTAAGGTCAAGGTTCAATGTTAAAATTGCAATGATATAACATCTTTCTCTCAAAGCTAACCCTATTATGATTGGCTATACAATTTGACTTGTGAATTGGTATGCAAACCTAGTAATCAAGTCACCATTGTTTTTGGCTTACATTGCCCTGTGGAAGCTTTTGACTTGTGTTGTTGTTGTTGATATGTTTGCTTTCTTGTCAGAACCTTGTCTTCATTTATTCTGTGTCATTTCCCACGTACTTTAATCGAACCTTGGACATTCTCTGACATAACATCTTCCTGTGCACCAAAGCCTTCCTTGAACCCCTCCCCCTTTGAAAACAATCTGCGTCAAACCCTAGGAATTATTGCTCGGAAAACCCTGCTTCTCCCGAGAACCCTATCGAAGAAAATCTCCTCCTCAGTGTTGAAAAACATATCTTCTCTTTAATGGTTAATATTTATATTAATTTTAAATTTATTTGATAACCTTGAAGAGGTCCAAAACTATATCTAGCCGATATTTACTTGTATCATTCATAGTATATATTACAACTATTTATGAATTATTGGTTCATAAGGTGTATGTATATATATATATATATATATATATATATATATATCCTTACACTATTTTCCCATGTTCTTTTTAGCTCATAGATATTTCAAACAATATATATTTGGATTCATATGGCTTACACATATAAAATACAAATGTTTGATTGTCATAAATACCTTTAATAGATGAGTCGTAATTCACTTTGAGTGTCTTCATGAGAGAGGAAAGTGACCTAAAAATTATATTTGTATATTCATTCATCTTTGATGTCACACATTAGTGAACATAATTGGAATGATTTCTCATTAGTTGAAAGAAAGCTATTAAAGATGGGCTAAATTATTTTGAGACATAAAAAAAGAGGATAAACTATTAGAGAAAATGGAGTGAAATAAATTCAATACAATCTTGTAATAAACTATAAATTTATGATAAATTATTTTAATTAATTACTTGTATCATGTTAAAACTAGAAAAAAAAAATATTAAAAAAATTATACAATAATTTTTAGCTTGGGTAGATAATACATCACAATATACTTTATTCAATTCCAAATTTGTGATACTATTAATTGTCATTTTAAAAAAACAAAAAATAACAACATAATGTTAATGAAAGATCTATAAAACTATACCCAAAATTTAAGAACTTTGATAAAGAATTATTAACAAAACCAAATCATTCGTTGACTCTTCAGTTTTCGATGAGAAAAGTGATCACACATAAAGCCAATAGATTGTCGAATACGGAGACGTGTATTCTTCTCTTACCGTGCGAGATCGCAACGTTATTTGAGGATCCCAACGAGAGAGCCAAAAAGTAATATCGTGTCATCGCAGTAGTAGAATAAAGGAAAAGGATCTAAAAACAATTAGGCTTAAATTTCAGTCCAGTCAATACTAGCACAATCTATTGTGGGCACTCGAGTGAAAGGCATCAACAGTTATCATGTGAGTTGTACCACTTTGAGGTCATCTATTAAAAAGGGCAAACATTTCCAAACCTATAAATTGACATTACAGCTCAAAAGAAATTGTACCCAAAAATTAATGCAAAATCATTGATAAATAGAGACAATGACATAATAATGTTAAATTTTAGAGGGTGGATATAAAAGATTCAAGCAAAGTCACAAAATGGATTAGAGAGACTTGAAATCATATACAATTCAAATTATTGGATTCCACGGGAAAGCAATATATTATTGTTATTGATATTTTTAAATTAATATTTGTTTTTGAAAATAAATAAATAAATTTGTAAGTATTTTAGTATTTTTAAATTTAGGTTTATTTATATCAATAATTTATCAATTTTATGAATACAAAATATTATATTTAATTTAATAATATATAATTTGAACAAACAAAAAAACCATGGCTAAACTATTTGAGAGATAAGAAAAGAAGTGGAATGAATTAGAAAAAAAGTGGAATGAATTCATTACATTTTTTAATAGAATATAAATTTATGATAAATTGTTTTAGATAATTACTTGTATCATGTTAAAATTAAAAATAAATAAATAAAGATTATAAGGTATTTTTTATAACATATATTTTTTTTTACTTTTCCAAATTTTTGTAGTTGAATAATCTTTTTCGCCATTGGTGGGCACGTAAGATCTAATGCACATTGAAGATTTTAGATCATTCTAATTACTAGCACGGCATCCCCAAGAATGATGATTTCTTTGATACCATGATTTTGGGCAATGTCTAAACCTTTCTAGAGTGCTAGAAATTATGCCTTGTTATTAGTGGCTAAACCTAATCCCCAAACATATTTGATTAATTACAGCGTGTTCATCAAAATGATATATCACTCCTCATCAAATGATATATTTGATTAATTAGCATCAATTCAATGTATTCCCAAGTAATCTTATCACAAGCCTTAGACAAATCTAATTGCATGATCATACCAACCTTTTTATAGGTCTTCAGTGAATGAGCTACTTCATGTGCAAGGATAACATATCCAAAGTTTGTCTCCCCTCAGTAAAACATGATTGTTCCTCAGAGATCAGATATGGGAGAATTGTTTCCATCCAATTAGTTATTACTTTGGATATGATTTTGTATAAGACATTGCAAAGAGATATCGGTCTGAATTTCTCTAGGGTGTTGGTCGATTCTTCCTTGGGAATAAGGGCTATAAAAATTGAATTCAAGGCTTTGAGAATCATTGCTAACTCCTGAGAATATGCCACCATCTCATAGATATCATATTTTACTCTTTCCTAGCAAGCTTTGAAGAAATCAATAGTAAATCCATCCAGTCTAGGGGATTTTCCAATAGCCATTTCCTTCATTGTCAGGGTCACTTCATCCATGGAGATCGGGTTGTTCAAATTCTTGTTGTGATCTTCCATAATCAACTTAGGGATATGCCTCGCAATTCTTTGGATATTCTCCCGTCTCTCCACTTGGGGTTCTTCTATTGTCTTTTGGAAGTGTTGGACCAAGACCTTCTCAATGTATTAATGATCTTCGAAAATTTTCCCCGTCTCATCCTTTTTTGTAAGGATTGTATTAAAATTTATATGTTCTATTGTTGAACAATGAAAGAACTTAGTGTTTCTGTCACCCTCCCTGAACCATAACACTCAGGATTTCTATCTCCGCATAATTTCCTCTCGTTTACATCTATCCTCCCAATTATTTAATACTCCATCCCATCTTCTCTTCTTTATTTTGAGTAACCTTCTAAGATCATCCTTTGTTGTAATGATTCCATCTTTTGTTCCAATTCCTTGTTCACTTGCAACATGTTCCCAAATTCTTTCTTATTCCACTGCTTTAATTTCGACTTGATGTTTTTTAACCTTTCCCATAAGGTATACATTTTAGAGCCTCTAAATGGGATTTGTTCCTCCCACCATCTTTTGATATTCCCCACAAAGGAGGGGTGGTCTAACCATAAGGCTTCAAATCTAAAAGGGCTATTTTTGGGGTGCTTAACAACTGCATCCTTAATATCATTAGCCAGTGGTCAAAACCCCCACATGGAAGGATATTTGCTATCGCATATACCCCTCTCATCATTAAATCTTCCGAAATTAAAAACCTGTCAAGTCTAGATGCAACTTGATGTTGCCCTCCCCTCTTATTACTCCATGTGAAGCATCCATTAGTAGTTTCCATATCAATGAGGTTGGTTGCCTCAATGAATTCCTTGAATGCTTCAGCATCTTTGTCTACTCGTCTTTGTCCTCCTTTATTTTTTGATATAGAGGTTATCATATTGAATTCTCCCCCCATAACCCAAGGGAGATGCCCTTTCCTTATGTCTATCTTACTCAAATCTTGAAGGAGTTTTATATTCTCCTCATCTCTTTGAGGCCCATTAAAATTTGTAAAAATCATTGTTCCTAGAGTTCCTAGAGTTCCTATAAACTACTTTTCTACCGATAAGTATGATCTTGTTACTTATGAGCCCAATAAGACCAAGGATTGTGTGTTCCGGCAAACCACAAATCCCCCTGATGAGCCCTATGCTTCCGTCTCCAAGTGCTTTGTCCTCTGAACTTTTAAGAAGTCTTGAAGATAAAAAGTTTGATGATAAAATTCTGGAAGTCTTATTTAGGTCTAAAAATGAAAAAGAATTAACTGAGATTGTTTTAGACCTACAAAGAAGAGGAATTGATACCTCAGCCTTAGTGACCCAAAAATATAAAGAAGAATTATGGGGGGAAATAACATTAGCGTTATTGTTAGAAAGGGAATCTTTGGATAAGTTGAAGGAACTAGACCCATTTGAAATCTTGCTAAGAAGAAAGTTTGGTTTTCCTTTACCTGGTTGGAGTTCATTTGTAGTTGGACTACAAAGACCAACTACACCACGTCCTAACAGTTCTTCTTCTATTACTGTTGTCCCTAAAAATACCACAGTCCCTGTCATCATGGCTGAAAATTTTCCACCTCTACCTGCTAGGTATGCTCCACCTGTTCTCCCAGCTGTCCTTAATGCTCTCCCTAGTAAATACTCTGCTAGAATTAAAACTTGGTTTAGTGATGAAGAGATTACAGCTGAAGAACATGTAGACCAGTTTAATGACTTCATATACAAGGAGGAGGTTGACCATGAAGATGTCAAAATGATACTATTTGCTCAGCGTTTCACTGGTGAGGTCAGAAAGTGGTTTAAAGCCCTTTCTCCAGGAAACTTTCATAATTGGAATGAGTTTGAGGATAGTTTCTTGAGAAAGTGGGGAAATATACCAAACCCTATGCAGGCCCTCACTGAATATAATAGCTTGAAAAGAGTTGTAGATGAAACTGTCCAAAATTTCTCCAAGAGATTTAATAAATTCTATGATTCCATTCCTGCCCATCTAAAACCTCCACCAGGAGCAGATCAACTGAGATATGTTGAGGCTTTTGACTATGACTTTTCTATCCTACTCAAGGAAAGAGAATCCCCTTCACTAGAAGAAATGAAAAATGATGATGTGAAGGTGGAAGTCAATATGATAGCAGCTAAAAAGTCCAAGATGGGAAAAACAAAATTGAAAGAAGAAGATAAGCCTTCCACCTCAGATGAAAAATTTGACTCCATGATGATGACAATGGAAAAACTAACGGATAGGCTTTCCCTTGGAAATGCTTTTGCACCTCCTGCACAACATGAACCACAATTTAGAAATCCACAATTCAGAAGACCTCAAAATCAGCAGAGACCAAGGGAAAATAGAAATCAGCCTAACCCTAAAGTAAGACCTCCTTTTCAACAAAATTTAGTTGATGAAGAAGATCAACCTGAGATCCCAGAAGACTTCGTTCATTGCCTAGATGAAAATATGTCTGGAATGTTTTTGACTAAAGAAGAACATGATGAGTCTAATCATGACGTAAACAAGGGTGAGGAACCATATGATTACCTTAAAGGTTATCAACATGCAATCTTTGAGATGCAGAAGCAATACAACCTCAGAAACATAAATGTCCCTATTACTGCAAATAAAACACAGGCCAAGAAAGATGCCCCTAAAGCAGCTAAGGTTAGAAAAGATCCTCCACCTCCTCCTCCTTTCAAAGAAATGGAAAAGATTACTTCTGCTTTCAGTTTGGAGTATAAGATTTCCAAAATCAAGATCCAATCCCTTTTGGAGAAATTATTAAGGTGAATGAATACAAAATTAAAATTGTAAAAATGTTGAATTCCCAACTAGGAGCTACAGACATCCTTAATGTACAAGAATATCATCCAACCATTTACTTGGGGCCAATATTGGAAGATGAATAGAATGAAGAGGTACCTCCTTTCTATGTCAACCTTAGTATCCATGACATGACATTACACAATGCAGTGTTGGATTCAGAGGCCTCTCATAACCTCATGCCTAAAGTAATTATGGAAAGAATGGGATTTGAAATCACTAGGCCATACAAGGATTTGTTTTCTTTTGATTCAAAAAGAGTCCAATGCATTGGATTGATAAAAGATGTTGTTTTTGTTCTTACACAAGTCCCTGCCAAGACGGTGGTAATGGAAATTGTGGTGGCAGACATTCCACCCAAGTTTGGCATGCTGCTATCCAGGGCTTGGGCAGCAAAGATCAAAGGCACCATGCAAATGGAACTAACATATGCCACCATTCATGTTTTTGGTGAGAAAAGAAGGTTGTACATAGAGACAAGGATGGCTTATATCGTAAGCAGGAAGGATAAACCTCAGAATTTCCAAATTTATGTTGTTGAAACTGAATTAGGATCAGCAATTCTTTTCAATGAGCTGACTGATGAAGCAGAAGGTGAAATAAAAGCAGAAATTGAGGAGGTTGAAAGTCAGCAAGCTAAAAATCAGGAAATCATTGAAGAAAAGGCAGAGGGTTGGTGGTTTTTTCACTTTGATGGATCAACTGGAAGAGAGGGGGCTGGTGTAGGCATTTGGATCACAACTCCTGAGGATGAAAGTAAGTTCCATTCTTTCAAACTGAACTTTGATTGCAAAAATAATATGGCTGAGTATGAACCTCTATTTTTGGGTTTAGAAATTTTGAAAAGATTGGGTGCCCGAAAAATTTCATCTTGTGGAGATTCTGAATTGGTTATTAAACAAGTTGAAGGTGTATATTAAACCAAGGATGTGTGAATGAGATCATACAGAAATTTGATCATGGAGATGTTAGAAAAAATTCAAGAATACTCATTTATTCTGAAAACTAGGGGTCAAAACTCAGTAGCTAATTCCCTAGCTGTTTCTGCAAGTCTATTTGTTATTCCTTCATATTCCAATGAAAGATATGAGGTTGAAGTTCGTCATAGGCCTGCTATCCCAGAAAACATAATTCACTGGCAATTTTTTGAAGATGACCAGCAAGTCAAAAAATTCATATAATTGAAAGAGGATTTTGAAAGCACACAAGTAGATCAACAAAACATGCTTGTTGAAACTAAGGGTAATTTTGAAGTTTTGAAGTTGAAGAATAATTGTATACCCAAAGGTCTCATCCCACTTGAAAAGATTTTTGACCAAAATTATGTGTTAAAGCCCCTAGGATGCAAGTTGATGATGAAGAGGTAGAGAATTTTAACCTTCTTACAGTAGCAATGCCTAAAATGATAAAAAATTCTAAGTTCCTTTCTATAGAGATGAAACATAAATATATTGAGATGATGAAAAGGTTCATTGATGTTTTAGCATGGAGTTATGTTGATTTGAAGAAATATGATCCTACTATTATTCATCATACCCTTCCTACTAAAGAAAATGAGAAGCCTTTCAAACAGAAGTTGAGGAGGATAAATCCACTTCTCATGCCTCTGATTGAGAAGAAAATTAAGAAGCTCTTTGATGCAAAAATTATTGTCCCAATCAAATTCTCAAATGGCTTGCTAACTTGGTACCAGTCAGGAAAAAGAGTGGAGAAATCAGAATCTGCATTGACTTCATAAACTTGAACAAAGCTTCTTTGAAGAACAATTACCCTCTCCCTAAGATGGATCAAATTCTACAGAATATTTTTGGTTCCCAAAGGATGTCTATGCTGGATGGTTTTTCAGGATACGATCAGATATTAGTGCACCCAAAAGACCAGGAGAAAACTGCCTTTACTACACCATGGGGGACATTAATGTATGCCAAGATGCCCTTTGGTTTGATGAATGTAGGAGCGACCTTTCAAAGAGAAATGGACATTGCCTTTTCTGAGGAGAAGGATAAGTTGGTGGTTGCCTATCTGGATGACATAACAATATTCTCAATAAGAGAGGAAGACCATTTGAAGCATCTGGAGAAAGTTCTGCTGAAATGTAGAAGGTTTGGCATTTCTCTTAATCCCACTAAGAATATTTTTTCTTTAACTTATGGAAAGTTACTTGGGCATATTATATCTAAATATGGGATAAATATTGATCCAAACAGAGTCAATACCATTCAAAAAGTAGATCTGCCTAGAAGCAGGAAGGAAATTCAGTGTTTCCTTGGAAGAGTGAATTTTATTAGAAGGTTTATTCCCAACTTTGTTGAGATTGTCAAAGATATAACCAAGATGTTGAAGAAATGAGCTGACATTAAATGGAGAGTTGAAGCAAAGCAACCATTTGAGGAAATTAATAAGGCACTCACTCAGGCCCCAGTGTTGATTAGCCCGGATTTTTCAAAGGGATTTCTGGTTTTTACATTTGCATCATAAAACACAATTGTTGGAGTTTTGTTGCAAAAAGCACAGCAAGGTACAGAGCAGCCCATTTCATTCTTTAGAAAAACCCTTGCTAATTCAGATCTGAATTACAACATCTTAGAGAAACAGGCGTATGCTTTGGTCAAAGCCATCAAATATTTCAAAATTTACATTCTACATTCTCATGTCATAGCATTTGTGCCCAATGCTATAGTGAAAGACATCTTGACTCAAGCTGATCCTGATGGTAAGAGAGGGAAGTGGATAGCTAACTTGTTGGAGTATGATATAGAAATTAGACCTACAAAATTGGTGAAAGATCAGGGGCTAGCAAAGTTGATGGCACAACCCAATTTTGACTGTCTTGATATGAATTTTATTGCAGAAATTTCAAAATTATCAGATGAAGATGAAGAGCTAATTCCTATTAAAGAAAAGTATATTCTATCTGACTGGTACAGAGACATTGCCTTTGTCTTACAACATCATAGAGCTCCTACAGAATTGACTAAATCTAAAGCAAGGTTTGTGAAGCTCAAATCTAAAAGGTATTGCATTATAGATAAAAATATGTACTGGAAAGATACTGGTGGCATTATTTTGAATTGTTTGTTGGAAGAGGAAGCTAAAAAAGTGATTGAGGAGTTTCATAAAGGAGATTGTGGAGGTCATCATTATTGGAAGGCCACAGCAAACAAAATTCTAAGAGCAGGGTACTACTGGCCTACCATGTTCAAAGATGTTTACAAGAAGATAATTCCCTACCATGAATGTCATATTTTTTATGGTAAGAAAAAGCTTGTTCTTTTACCCTTTATGCCAATTTATGTTGAGGCGAGATTCCAACAGTGGGGGCTAGATTTTATTGGTGAAAGTCATCCATCATCTTCAGGGCAGCATCGTTGGATCCTGACACCAATTGATTATTTCACCAAGTGGATTGAAGCAATCCCAACAAGGCAAGAAAATGATTCAATCATCATTCAATTCTTAGAGAATAACATATTGTCCAAGTTTGGTTGTTCTATGAAGATCAGCACTGACAATGCACGGGCTTTCAAATCCAATAGGTTTATCAGTTTTTGTCATCAATATCACATTACACTTGGACACTCTGCTTCTTACTACCCACAAGGTAATAGTCTTGCTAAATCTTCTAACAAAATCATTGTGAGAATTATTAAGAAGGTGTTGCAGGAAAATAAAATATCATGGCATTTGAAGCTGAAGTATGCACTGTGGGCTGATAGAGTGTGTACAAAAAGGTCAATTGGTACTTCACCTTATGAGTTGAAGCCATTTTTCCTACATCCTTGGGAGTACCTGTTATGAAGCTAACGCAAGGATTAGAGGAGGAGCCTAATGCTATTCACAGGAGAATAAACCAGTTGATAGCTCTGCAGGTAAAAAGGGAGGATTCAAGATGTGGTATTGAAGTGGGAGACCAAAATTGAATAAAATGGGAAACATGGTAAGTTTGAGAATATCCGGAAAGGCCCATTCATAGTAGTTGCATTCCATGGCAACAACACTTACCTATTGTAGGAGATGGATGGACAACCTTGTGTTGGAGGGCATGTCAATGGCAGGTTTTTGAAGCACTATTCCTCTTAAGTTCTACAGATTTTTCACTCCATTTGTATATATTCCATTTTATTATGATTTTCTGCTAATAAAGACAAGTTGGTTATCAAACTTGAGCATGAGGTGAAGGCCATTATAGTTTGAAGAAATCTTGGAAAATTTGAGAGTTTTTTATTTCTAAAATATGGATGGCACTAGAACTACAGGTTCTTTGGTGTACCACAGGAGCACACCATCCCAAGTGGAGCCACTATTATCACTCAAAAAAATGTGAAACATTACTTGACATGGTCATACAGTTCATTTATCGAAGGTCTCCTTAATTCATTCAAGTTGGTATGTGAAAATTTCAATTTTTACATGTTTAAACTATTATAAGGTTCAAAGCCACCTCCATTTAGGTTATGTCATGTCCCATCAGTCATCGTAAGGTGTCAGTTTTCATTTCCCAAGTGTTTAAATTTAAAAAGGACACTTAAGCCAGTTTTACAGTAGCATTTTATACTGCAAAACAACAGTTTTCGCTACGAAACTCCCTAATAGTTTCGTAGCGAAACTGTCAGAGAATAAACTAGATACGCTACGAAAATTTGTTTTCTTGTCTATCTTGTCAAACTCGATGCAAAGTGTCAGTTCATGATTGGAGGAGTTATGGTGGAGGTCATTCGAGTCTGTTAGGGTTAATTCAAAGTGCAAGGTCATGTCTGAGGTCATCATTACCGTTTTTAGCATGCATGTGTAATGATTAAGGCATGAGCTGTCATTCAAATCATAAAGCATTACCCAATTAGTATTTTTTCATACTCCGCTTTATCTTTGCATGTTATTGGATTTCTAGAGAGCTACCTCATCGAGCCAAGCAGGTTGCTACCATATTCAAAGGTTGGAGGTGTCATCAAGCAAGCGACGCTGAGAAGATATAAAGCCACCATGGCTGCAAGGAAGAAAACTAACAAAGGTAGTCATTTCCACAGATATGAGCCCATGAACATGAATTTTCTCAATGAAGACCCAACTGCCATGGAGGTATTTAGAAGAACAGGTTGTTTTCAATTCTATCAAAGGCTTCAGGGTTGTCATCTACAAATTTCCAAGGATGTTGCTAAAATTTTCACTGGACCAGCTTCAAAGGTGGGATTGCTAAACCTTATAGTGACACTAGACAACATTTCAACAGCAACAGGAATCCCTAGAGGAGGGGAACAATGGTTTAAAGGCATCAATTTCACCATGGAGGATTGCAAAGAGTTCATCAGAATAAAGCATATTGAAATTGATCTTACAAATGACATACCTAGGAGTTTCACAAAGGACAAATATTCAAAGTTGTTGATGATCATTCAGAAGTATTTCTCCTGTGAAGGAATATTTCACATGGTTTAATCCTACCACCTCAGGCTTCTTCTGAATTTTATGGGTAAGAGGACACTTGACTTGCCCTTTTATTTATACAGAAGTCTAGGTAAAATGTCAGATAAGGTTCAAGTTAAAACATAAGGCAATGAAACTTCTCTATTTCACCATGGTTTGATTAACTTGTTGGTGTTAGAGGAGTTGAAGAGACTTGAAAGAGATTGGACATCCTTTATGTTCATGAGTGGTTTTGAAGTTGATGTTGTCACTCCTAAAAGAGTTTCCAAACCTAGAAATATTTCATCACCAACAGTGGCAGAGGAAACTGAAGAAGGGAATAGATCATCCCCACTAGGACCAGTGAGCATGGAGACAGAGCCTTTGCAAAAGATTGACACACCTAAAAAACCACTTGCAAAATAGAAGCAAATAGTCAGCAAATAGAGCAACAAGAGATTTACTAGGAACCAAATAGTGGTTAAGGGTAACTTAGAGGACATCTTGCATGCAATTGACATTGAAGAAACTCCCATTTTCCAAGCTGAAGACATAGAAGATGGAGGAAGAAAGCTTAAGAAAGGTAATACAACTAAAAAGTTAGAGTTGCAGGTGATGATGCTAGTTTCATGTTTCAACCTAGAAATCCAACGACCAGACATGCAAGAAAGGTCATGGAAACCATCAAAGAGACTTAGAAGGTCAATGAAACTGCTCAGCCACCAAGCATCATAGATATCCCCTCACCTACAAAAGAAGAGTTGGTTATCAAACAAAATAAGGGTAAAGAGAAAATCACTAAAAAATCAGAAGTTGAAACCTTTAAGGAGTAGTTGAAAGAGGCAGGAAAGGAGATATCAGTCTTGAAGCAAGAAGCAAAGAAGCATAGAGCTTAGAAGGTTCAGTTTGAACAAATGAAGAAAATCTGGGAAGATCAAGTCACAAGTGTCTCAAAGACCTTGGACAATACAGAAAAGTTGATAAAGTGGACTAAGCCACTAAGAGGAGAGGTCAAGCACATAAAAAAGGTAAACTTGCACTTGCAATCTAAGAACAGGGCATTGAAGGACCAAGTGAAATATCTTCAAGAGAAATTGGATCTGATTCATGAAGAGTTGGAAAAGAAAGGGTTGAAAATGACTGTGCTAGAAGAGCCCATTAGTCAACTGATTATAAATGAGGAAGAAACACCACAAGAGTAATAATTTTAGATGGAATACGCCTTAGGAGGTTCATAACATGCAGAGAATAAAAATTTAACAGCTGGAGGTTATTTTTTGAAGACAATTTTGAAAGGGACAATTTCTGGGTTTTTACATAGTTTCATCGTGTACCTCAGGCTTGAAGCCAGAAATACGCTACGAAAAAAACCTGTAGGTGAATTTTTGCATTTAAAGTCAGTTTTTAAATGTTTTAAAGAGGGGGATCCATGGTGGTATGGTATCATGACATGATTAACATGATGGAACAACAAATTATTGAAGAGGATGGATGGAAAAGCCACTTTTTCCACGCTACCAAAACTCGCTACGAAACTGTCTTGTTTTCGTAGCGAGCAATTGTTGAAGGATTTTGAGCATCTTAAAAGCAATTTTTGCCAGCTGGAGACCTCCAGCATGTCAGAGGACCTTACTAGAAGATATTTATGAATCAAAGGAAGTTCCATGTAGCCAAGTCATCAGTCAAAACATCGTTGAAGATGAAGGTCATTCATTCCTAAAAAGCAAGGTTATGTTCCATAGATCTAGGATGGTTTTAAACATGTAAAGTGATGGTGAACTTGGGCATGTGTCCTTCGAGCATGTGATATTTATTATGTAACCATCATGTAATTGTTTCATAGATAAGATAGAGCAATGAAATAAATAGGAGATAGAGTCCTATTAGGAGTTGGTTTCTTGAAAAGATAGATGTCAGATTTTTGTTGTAAGTTATTGATTTCAGTAATGAAAGGTGTCATAGGATAATTCTAGGATCTAGCCACCAGGCAGATCATCCTTGTTGTAAATAATGTCTATTTAAAGACAAAAGATCAAAGAAGCAAAGGGTTAGAGAACATTTGCACCAAATTGGTGCTTGTAAGTTTTTGACTATTATCAGTAATACAAAGTGACATTCTTCTTTCCAGACCTGAGATTCTCATGAGGTTTTTGACATCTTATTGATCTATATCTTTATCTTTTATCACTTGCAGTATATTTCATCTCTAATTACTCATAATTAATAATATTATTCTCTGACTTCCTTTAGTGATGAAATGATTGTGTTTTCTTGAGTTGAGTGTGTGAGTTTCCTATGTCTAAAACCTCTATCTGCCTCAGCTTCCATGTGAAGAACCATTGTCACTAAAGCTACTGATTGTTGACTCCATAAGCCCAATGGTAGCAATCCTGCATTTTTCAACCTGCAATTATACAAAACAAGTTACAATTCCATAGAGTTAGCCATCTAATACTATCATTATTCAAAATCATAAAACCCCCCTGAGAGAACCCTCTCAAACTAAAGAGGCTAATCTTTATTCAGAAGTGGTTTGAAATAATTACACTGAGTTGTCTAATGAGCAACCAATCAAGTTCAATTTGGTGATAACATGGTGGATAATTTGGATTTGAGGCGTGAAACCAAGGCATGAAGAAGGTGAAATTATATTATATATCACTCTCTACAAGTGTGAGCTTCCTATGGTTGTAACTTTGTACATTTGCAACCTGGAAAAATCCCACTAAAGTACATCTGCGACCCTTAAAACAATCACAGTTAATTTTGGAACCGAGAAAATCAAGGTGTTTTTGAAGGCATTGAACCATAACTTGCTGACTACAACCTAGCTCTATAATTTGTACGTTATATGAAACTCACTAAGTGACTTGTCTCATATAAATCCTTGTGCTTTCCAATATTATATGGTTCGTTGGTCATAAAGAGATCAACATGTATTTTCATATGACCATGGTATAAGTATTGTCATCAGACTGCTCCGTATGCTCTCTATTTGGATGTCTCTATATTTATAAATGGGTCCCACCTTGTTTTGTGTGAGATCGTCCCAAGAAAATGGCCACCTTATTTTGTGCCAGATCATTGATATTTAAAGTTGGTATGCCATGTGAATAGAAGTCTAAGTTTTGATCCACAATTAGTTTGGTATAAAATTAACCTTTTTTTCATAGGAGAAATAACGTTTTCCTTTTAATTATGAAAAGAAACAATACATATGTAGAAGGAATTGAAACATGCATGCAAGCCCAAAACAGGGATTGCATAAAATTAACCTTTAACTATAAGGTTACAATTGTTGAAGCATTAGTGCAATTTGTAGAATAGTTTTTCAGAAAGTAGTACTTTGTTTAACAATTATGTTCATATTCTTTTGGGGCTTCTAGGCTCGATTTTGAGAAAATTTGAAAAACAAAAGAAGTGTGGAGATTAGAGCTCTTTGTTTTATGAATGTGGCATCGTTATGTAACAGTTTGGAGAGAATATGAAAGTATTTGCATTACTAAATGTGACTACCATAGTGATTGTTAGCACTAGAATCGGCGCTTGGACTACTTCAAGTGCTTGACTAGTCACATCCTAAGCTTTAGGGAAATTTAATGATTTGGATTATATAATTGGTAGGTGATTTAAGCTCTCTATCATTGAAAATGGATTTCGGTCAATTTCACTATCATGCTAATGAGTGTATTGAGACCTGATATGGTAACAAAAGATAAGTTTGTAGCCTATGGAAGGAAGAAATTGTGGAATAGAAGAAGGGACAGTGGGTCTGCATGGCAGAAATCCACTGCTTTGATGAAAAATAACACAAGAAACAGTTTGACAATATATCAATAAGAGAAGGCTATATCAAGACTTACAACATTCTTATTGAACATCATGAAAATTCACTGTCATAAGGAATGATCTTTAAACAATCATTATACATATCTCATCAATAAATCTCACTGAGTAAGATTGATAAAAGTTGATAAGATACATATCACATCAAGAGGCTCATAAAAACATACAATGGAATTTGAAATTACAAACTACAACTGAAGAGATTTAAGTGTGGAAAAACATAAGAAAGATCAACAATACACATATCAAGTTGGTAATAAGTCCTCAAAAGTCTTCTTCAATATCATTAACTGAAAACAGTACACTGATCATATGAGTATAAGATTCACAAACCACTAACCTTTTCTCCATTGAGTTTCATCATATATATATAAGAAATATAATGTTGATATTTCCACAAAAAGTATGAATCTGTTCTAGAGAAGTTATTACATTCCTATACATATGTTGAGGCTTATCCTTAACCTTAATACAAATTAGTGCAACATAATAAAAATAAACAACATGATGGCATATAGTTCGAAGTGGCTGGAATGATGTGGCAAGTTTTTGGCAAACTACTCCTCATTTCTGGTACAACCACTTCCTCAAAAAGTGCAACTAACAGCTGAAGTTGACATCTGGATCTCTCCCTAAAAACTGCAAAACATAATTCTAAAATTTGGAAGGGGACTTGATCAATTGACATCTGGCAGCTTCTTCTTCTGTTGATAATGCATGCATGTAATTACTCCTCAGTAGCACCCTTCGAGACTTGAACAAAAATTGCCTCCACTTCCTTCATACAAAAACTCAGGAAATAATAGCTGCCCTTTTCAGAAACAGGTAGTTATTACCGAAAATTTTGTAAATAGTTGTGTTTTTTTATTAAGCCAAAAATGTGTGTACCTCTCCTTCTTTGACTTGCCTGAAAGGAATAAATAAAATCAAGTATTGAAGCAAATATTTTGAGAGACTCTGCCTTAGTGAGCCTTTTAGTTCTTCTTTTTTCAGTATGCTTCTGTTTTTGAGCTCTGGTCTTCTTGGCTTCCTTTCCTGGGATTTCATCAACATTAATGATTTCATCTCTGAGTCTAGGATTAGCAATGAGTTTTCTATTCAGTCTAAGCTTGTTTTTAGGCCTAGTGTGAGGCCTTTTGAGGTATGGGTTGGGAATATAAGAAACCCTTCTTCTCTTCTGCATCATTCTACTATACTAACCTTCTTCATACTTTGTCTCTGATAAATCTTCATTAGTGTTGTCTTCTTCGAAAGATGAATAGAAGTGAATGATATTCTTATCCTTTCTCCTATTATATGTCTTGGATACTTCAGAGAAGAAAAAAATTGAGCTAGTGTTGGTTCCTCTACTGAAGGGGTGTCCTTGTTTTCTTCCTTCTCTTCTGAAACTGTTGGAATAGAGTGTTGAACTGGTACTTTAGTGCTGGCTTCATCTGAATTTTATTCTCCTAAGATCAACTCTATTATGCATTCATGTCTTGACGAAGAATCCCTGTTTTCCTCACCTATAGAATTAACTTCTTTGCTAGGTTGAGTTTTCCCTTGCTTGAATCTCATCAAATGTTCTCTGATGAATGATGCTAAATTTTGGGGTTCCTTTGGAGATTTCCTTGTATAAACCCTTTCTGTTGGATGTACCATTTGTATGGGAGTGACAAGTTCAGTTCAAGCTCTCTTAGCTGAACTTCTAGTTTTCCTACTAGTTGATGGGATAGATTGAGCTGGCTGTGAACTATTTGGCACAGGTGTTGTGCCAGTTTTTTCTTTGACATTTTTCTTCTTTGGTCTCCCTACCCTCATCCTAGAGTTGATACTACCAAATCCTCCTCTGTTAGGAATTTTTCCCAAGTAGTCCTTTTCTTCTTAAGGTGATAGACAATAAACATCTTGATTAAACCCCTATGATAGAGGTTATGAAGGGAATAGTTAAATATTTTTTGCAACTTCAAAGACATTTTTAGGAAGGATTTGTATAGAAAGAAAGGAAAAGTCAAAGGTTTGGCACCTGAGATGTGAGAGAGAAATCTCATTTGGTATTGATGGACAGAGGAGAATCTACCTTCGCAAGTGATATAGTGTTGAACAATGGTTATTACATGCTGCCATTCTGGCCTAAAACATAAATATGCATAGTTGGAGTCCATTTGATATTCACATGCTCAGGTTTGAGGAAGGCACTTACTTTTTCTTACAACATTTTCTTCTTGAACCAACGTTCTCTAGTGGTTGAAGTCTGAGTAGCCCTAGCTATAATGGTTTTAGTGATTTTGAAATTCTTTCTCCCAAACTTGACTTTCTCCCCATCAAAACTCTTGGCAAAGGCCTATGCAAGAGCTACATTTTCCCCTAATAAATTCTCCAGAAACTTATACCATCTTGCTATTTTGAATTGGGGATTTGCTTTAGCATAAATAAACCTGGTATTTTTTGGCTCATATCGATTAACGTTTCCACCTTTTCCCATTATTCTCAACACCTAAGCTCCCTATTTACGCACAGATGTTCAACCTGTAGGTAAAACGCTACACGCAACCCTAATTTCTTGCTTTGGGATGATAAACTGGTTGTTGGAAAATGCAACTTTGTTAGTTGAAACCTTCACAGAGAACCTTGGTCATGAAAACAGTGAACCTAACTCTATGGAGTCTGTGCGTTTAATCATAGTATGGTTTAATAGCACGATTTGGAATTATTCAAATACAAGTGCCAAGTCACCCCATAACACATAACACCCCCTGCATCATTTAATAAATTGATATCTAGTACCTTAATTTCTGCTTCAGCCTTAATAAGGTAGCTATAGGTTAGCTCCATCAATAATATAATCATTCCCTTATAATATTTATTCTAAGTCAAAAAAATTACCCTTTTAAAAAGAATAACATATCATAACATAGAAGATCTTCAATTAATTTCAAAGGAGAATGATCTTTTCTCTGATAAATGCAATTTGTAGCTCCTTATGCAGTTTTGGAGAAATAGCTGCCTTTTATCTTTGTGTGACCAATGAAAACATAATCCTGGAGAAATAAATGCCCTTTTCTCTGTGTGACCAATGAAAACAGGCTCCTGAAGAAATAACTGCCCTTTTCTCTATTGTCACCAATGTAACCTTCAAAAGGGTAGCTATTAACCTAGAAAGAGCAGTTATTATTTTATTACTAAAATGACCAATAACTTTTGACACTAACCTAAGTTAAAACAATAGCTTTAACTTATTTTTATGAACTTAAGACACAATACCATCTACAAAACTTAAAAAACTTTTTGGTTTTGAGACTCTTTTTGGATTTTATTGAAGATGACTAGAACTTTGACATAGGGTAGCGAACAAGAAAAAATTGAAAACAGTGATACAACGGTGGTCAGACTATTAACATTTATAGTGCTAACAGTGATCATGTTTAAGTGATGATTGATGTTTATATGATCATGTTTATGTTGAGTTAAGGTTTTTTCAATTCATACTCATTTTGAGCAGGGATAATTTTAAGCATGGAAAATTATCTTGAAGTTTAAAAAATTGGCGAATCTCACTAGTCCCTAATATGCAAACTATAAAATGTTTATTGATGTATTTGTAAAATTATTCAAATTTATAATGATATTATATATATTTTCTATATAATGTTGGCAATTTTTAAGGTAAAATAATTTTATTGTGTAAAATTTGGGCGAATCATTTTTATAAAAAAATGGAAATTGGCGAATCTTTTTTTTGTAAAAACCATGGAAAATTAGCCCACCTGCGAATATTAGCCCCTAAAATTTTCCATGATTTTGAGCAGAAGAGTGGTGCTAGAGCTTCACAATTATGTAGAAATCAGATTGATTACTTTTGAAGCAGCAAATTGTTTGATGCAGAAGAATATTAATTGATGCTAGGGTTTCATGTGAAATTTAAGTAAATGCAACATATATTGGTAGCTAGGGTTTCACGTGCAGATTAAGTAGAGGCAGTGGATATTTACATCTAGGGCTTGATGTGCAGATTGGGCAGAGGCATAATCGTTTATGACAATTAATATTGACATATAGGGTTCGATGAGTAGATTGATTTGATTGATGGAGATTGTTTTGTAGATTCTGGTTTTTTAGTTTCTTATTGATATCGAGCACATGTGGATACAGTCCGAAAACTATGGAACATGGTATGTCGGTTGTTCAGGTGGAAAGGTGTTGCAATGCAACATAGTGGAGTCTCCTTCGGGTTGGAGCTTGGGAACACTTCAGGGTGGCAAGGTGGTGTTAGGGTAGGTTTGAGGCAGCATAGGGCATTGGAGCATCCATCTAGTTGCAGCCGGTACATAAGGTATTGAAGCACCTTCAAATTAGAGGCTGTAAACTAGGGCATTGAAGCGTCCTCCTAGTTGCAATTGGTAAACAAGGCATTGTGGTGTCCTACAGGTTGGAGCCTGTAAATAAGGGCGTTGGAGCCTCCTTTAGTTGGAGCTGAAAATTTGTTGTAAATATTTTGAAAACAAATATTAAGAAGTGTTTGGTGGATTTTTTCCTAGAGGGATTTCCACCTAAAAAACTTTGTGTCTATTGTCTCTATTTATTATGCATTGTTGAATGGTGTTAATGATATTTATGTTTATGTAAAAAAATTTAGAAAATAACTTTTTATTTTCAAAAATTTGTTTTAATAAAAATTTATGACAAACATTATGAAAAATATATATATATATATATATATATATTTTGTTTTAATAGAAGTTAAAGATTTTTTACGAGAAAACAAAAACATTATCACCTATGCTCGATAGGTATAAAAATATGAACAAAAAATATCATATTTAACTTAATAATAAATAATATTGACTTAATAATATATAAATTGAAAATATATTTTTAATTTAATCAAAATATACGAAGACTAATAAAAATCTTATATTGTTTGAGAATCAAAAAACACTAAATTATATTTTGAAAGAGAATAAAATAATGTATCTGCTCTTTCTTGGAGCAAAGAGTAACTCCCTAATATAAATACAAACACCTAAAAATATTATATGATAAGAATGGGCACTTTCAACAAGCATGAACAAATAGTTACATTAAGAAAAATGGATAGAAATAGTCTATTATCTTGCACTTTCATTACAAAATTAAACTAAAAATGGGAATGCATGTCTATAACCAACAAATTGACTTCTAAATAAACTATTCTCTTGCACTTACATTACAAAATTAAACTAAAAAGTGGAATGCATGTTTAGGAACAACAAATTGAATCCTAAATAATTTGTTCTCTTGCACTTGCATTACAAAATTAAACTAAAAAGAGGAATGCATGTCTAATACCAAAAAATTGACTCCTAGTAAAATCATCTACCTTTTTTAAAAACTAAAAACGATGTTAAGCACAAAATATAACATGGGTTAGATGATCAATTTCAAGAGAAGAACAAGGTTTGCTATCAAGGGATTGAAAAAGCCCAACATTACCCATGAAATAACTCATTGTTAAGGCTCTAGATAAAAGAATTTTGGAGGAAGCATGCCAAAGAAATTTTTGATGGAAACATTTGAAAAAATCAAGTTTACAAGTGCCCCAAGCAATTTAATTTTCTAATGAAAGGTTCAATAAATGCAGTTGCATTAAAAAGGATTTTTTCTTAGGGATTTGGATAACGAATGTCTTTCAACTAAGGCTAAGATCGATTTTAATTTTAATTGATACAATTCACACATGTAAAGGATCTCTCCCATAGTAAAGTGAATAATATACTTTTTAGCGCACAAATACTTGTATAACTAAGTAAATTAGTTTTGGTATGTGATCATAAAGGTTGAAGAATTCTCAAAACAGAAATTTCAAAGATAATAGAAGAAAAAACGAAACATCCAAAAATAATCCATCATGAAATGTTGGTATGATCCTCAAAGAAGAGCCAACTACAAATACACATGAAATTGGTTGGAAGTGCATTCTCAATTTACTACACTCACCATGAAGCCTCCTCCAAGGCCATGCTATTTATTATCAAATATATAAGTAATTGTCCCAAGACATCAAGATATTTTCTTTAGAATACTATAAATTAAATAATCCATCTTTAATTTGTAAGGTCATGAAATGAAAAATTACATGGTGTCATGGGAGTAGTATACTAATGAACAAAATAGATACTAAGAAACTCATTGAAATCCTACACTTCAATGAAATTTACTTAATGTGTGAGTAAAACATTGGTATTTTTTACCTAAATATTTCTTTTAAAACATTAAATTATTTTTTCCTTTATTTATGGTAAACTCAATTCGTTTTCAAGGTAAAACATCCTCTAAAAGAAATTTACTTGATATTCCAATAAAACATTGCTATTTTTTACCCAAATATTTATTTTAAAACATTGAACTATTTTTTCCTTTTTTATGGAAAACTCAAATCATTTTCAAGGAAAAACATCCTCTCTGTCATTCCAAGGGCGAGAGTGAGGGTCAATACAACAATATTGACAAGCACGTAGCCATTACAACAATATTTCTCATCATCATGTCATTCACAAAGAATTGAACTTGGGCAGGGGATATAACAACCATTTTGTGCAACCACGTGAGATAACCCTAATTGACTTAGAAATATCAATTCATATAAACATTATAAAATATATATATATATATATATATATATATATATATATATATATATATATATATATATATTGAACTTTGCAAATTATTAATGAAACACTACATCGGGGAACTTTACTTTAGGTGTGTGTAAATAAAATAAGGAAGGCATTAAAGTGAAAGGTATTGCATAATATCTACTATATTAGGGTGAATATTATGAAAGTATTTTCCCTTTTTATAGATTATGATACTCATAGAGGATCATTGATGTTGGATGTGGAGCCTGATTATCTTATTTATTTAATGTATCACTGCGTTGGACCATTTTTCTTAGGGGGGCAGCAACGCCGCCCATCGTTCGATCGTCATCAAGGAGGTTCGGCGACAGTGCCCTCGAAGCTAAAAATAGATGTAAAATTTCCTTGTAAAATATTGTAATTTTGTAGTCATTCTGGGTCGTTCATTAGACAGATGATATGACGGTATAAGTTATGTTTAATCTAGGTTTTTTTTCCCTAGAAGGAAACCCCTCGGTTCACATGAGGGAATTGTATTGCAGTTGTGTGTGGTATGCGTATTATGAGCGAGAAAGAGAAAAGGGGATTGTGTGAGAGAGTATAGGATATTGTAGTGGATTTTTTGTAGGTTTAATCTCTTCATTTTGCTAGATAATATAAAGGAAGGATTGGTTGTTTCTCCATGGACGTAGCCCAAGTTGGGTGAACCACATATATTTGTGTCTCTCTTATTTTATATGTTTTCTATGTTTGTATTTCCGCATATTTTTTATGTGTTCTATCGCTCTGTAATATATAATTTTCTAACAATTGGTATCAGAGCCGAAGGTCTATTTTGCTAATAAACTCACAGGAAAGAAAGGTTCCTCGTACGAGTAGGAGCAATGGTGGAAGATGGAAGAATCAGGGTCGAGAAATTTAACGACCAAAACTACCCGATGTGGAAGATGTAGATGGAAGATTATCTGTATCAGAAATATTTGTACCTACCATTGAGTGGAAAAAAAATAATTCGTCGAGTATGACAAATGCAAAATGGCATATTCTCAAAAGAAAGGAACTTGGAACAATATGATTGTGCCAAGAAGCATCGATACCCTTCAATATTTCGAAGGAAACAAAAACAAAGGTTTTAATGACAGAATTGGCGAAACTATATGAAAAACCCTCGGCCTCAAATAAGGTCTCTCTTATGAAGCATTTATTTAGTATGAAAATTTTGGAAGGTGGATCTATTGTTGACCATTTAAATGAATTTAATACGATTACCAGTCGGTTGAGTTCTATAGGGGTAAACTTTGATGATGAAGTTAGGGATCTGTTATTTCTATGCTCATTTCCAAAAAGTTAGAATGGTTGATTTATGGCCATTAGTAACGATGTCTTTGGATCTATTACTTTAAATTTTTATGATGTTGTCATTATCATCATTAGCAAGGAAATGTGACGGAAAAGCTCCGGTGAGACATCAAGTAATTCTTTGAGTGTGGAGACTAGGGGCAAAAAATTGGAAAGAGGAAAGAGCCGAAGATATCGCAGTAAGTCAAGGAAAGGAAGATCCAAGTCCAGATTGGGTATAGTGTGCTGGAAATGCGGGAAGAAAGGACACCTGAAGAAAGACTGTAAGTCTTGGAAGGGAAAAGAAGATGCACAATAAGAAAAAAATCATGAAGTGAATGTGGCAGGTGATGTGTTGTAAGATGATTTGATTATTCCTTTAGAAAATGTTATGTATGCCTAGGTGGTAGATTCAGGGGCCTCATTCCATGCCACATTTGATAAGAAACATTTTCATGACTATGTTCAAGTAGATTTTGGACAGGTTCGTCTCGGTGACGATAAACCCTATAAAATCATTGGAATGGGTAAATTTCTTGTAAAACAACAAACTGGAAATCAATGGTTATTAAAGGAGGTAATTCATGTTCCATATCTGAAGAAAAATATGATTTCAGTAGGGCATTTAGGCGGTGAAGGTTGTGTGACAACTTTTACATATAAAACTCGGAAGGTCACTAAAGGAGCCTTGGTAATACAAAAAGGAGAAAAGGATAGTACATTGTATTTATGCAATGGTATTTCTAATTTTGTTAATGATTTAAACTCCACAGGAGCAGATGCAACATTATGGCATCATACGCTCGAACACATGAGTGAGAAGGGGATGAATATTCTTCACTCAAGAAATTTGTTTCCAGGTTTGAATAATATTGATTTGGATTTCTATGAGAATTGTGTTTATGGAAAACATAAGAGAGTCAAATTTCTTAGAGTTGGGAAAGAAAATAAGAGCGAAAAATTAGTGCTTGTGCATATGTATGTATGGGGTCTTGCTCAGGTATCATCTCTCGGCGGCTCTTGTTATTATGTTACTTGTATTGGTGATGCAACTAGAAAAAATTGGATTTATTGTATTTGGAATAAATCTGATGTATTTTATACTTTCAAGAAATGGAAATCTTTGGTTGAGATTGAGACTCGAAATAAGTTGAAGTGTCTCTGATCAAAAAATGGAGGTGAATATTGCAGCAAAGAGTTTGATAGGTATTGTTCGGAGCATGGAATTCTCAGAGAGAAGACAGTTCTAGGAACACCACAGGAAAATGGTGTATCAAAAAGGATGAACAGGACAATAATGGAGAATGAAAAGTGCATGAGATTGCATGAAGGATTGCATGAGATTGCATGAGATGTTGTAGATACTGTTGTTTATATAATAAACAAAGGGCCTTCAAGTTCCTTGAATGGTGGTATTCCAGAGGAGGCATGGACAGATAAAAAAGTAAACTACTCTTTTTTAAAGCCTTTTGGTTGTGATGACTTTGTCCATATTAATAAAGAAAATAGAAAAAAGTTTGAGGCAAAATCAAAGAAATGTACCTCTATTGGATATGTTGTCACTGATTTTGGTTATCGCTTATATGATTATGAAAATCACAAAATAATTAGGAGCATAGATGTCATATTCAATGAAAAGGTCTTGTATAAGGATCAGATGCAGGAAAATAAGCAGACAAAAGAAAACAAGTAATACACAGTTCTTGATGAGATCATGGAAAAAGTAAAGGTGCCTGAAAATAATAATAATAAATAACCACAACAACAACAACCACAACCACCACAACAACAACAAGCACCTCAAACACCTGAAAGTGGTGTCAGAAGATCTACCGGGATAAGTAGACCCCCTGAACGATACTATCCTTCATTCTATTATGTATTGTTGACTTATTCTGGTGAACTAGAATGTTATGAAGAATCAATGCAAATAGAAACTTGGAAGAAGTGGGAGATAGCCATGAAAGAAGAGACAAAATCCTTAATACATAACCAAACTTGGGACTTAGTCAAGTTGCCTGCAGGTAAAACAAAATTGCATAATATGGGTTTACGAGTTGAAGGAAGAAGATGGAGGAAAATAGAGGTAAAAAGCTAGACTTGTGATGAAGGGGTTTGCATAAAAGAAAGGTATTGATTTTGATGAAACATTTTCTCTTATTGTTAAAATGACTTCAATCAAAACTATTTTAAGTCTTGTAGCAGCGGAAGATTTACATCTTGAACAGCTAGATGTAAAGATAACATTTCTCCATGGATATTTGGAGGAATACATCTATATGCAATAGCCACAAGGATATGAGGTCAAAGGGAAGGAATAATTAGTGTGCAAGTTGAAGAAGAGTTTGTATTTCTTAAAACGTACTTCGAGGCAGTGGTATCTAAAATTTGATTGGTTTATGTATCAATGGGGTTATAGTAGATGTCACTATGATCATTGTATTTATCTGAAGAAAAAAAATTGACAGAAGCTATATTATATTATTATTGTATGTAGATGACATGCTTGTTGTAGGGTCTAACATGCAGGAAATAAATGTACTCAAAGGAAAATTGTAAAATTCATTTGCAATGAAGGATTTGGGAGCTGCAAAACAAATCCCTGGTATGAGAATAACTAGAGACAAGAAAAATCACAAATTAACATTCTCTCAAAATAAGTACATACAAAAGGTGTTATGAATATTTAATATGCAGAATGCAAAACCAGTTAGTACACCTTTGGCTAGCCATTTCAAACTTAGTAAAGAGATGTTCCCCAAGACCCAAGAAGAAATGGATTATATGTCTAAATTTCCATATGCATCAACAGTTGGAAGCTTAATGTATGTAATGGTTTGCACAAGGCCTAATATTGCACATGTAGTGGGCGTTTTAAACAGGTACATGAAAAATCCAGGAAAAGAACATTAGATGGCAGTGAAATGGATTCTCGAGTATTTGAGAGGTACCACAAATCAAGAATTATGCTTTGGCAGTTCAAACATTGCTCAATAGGGATATGTTGATGCAGATATGATAGGTGATAGAGATAACAAGAGGAGCACTACAAGGTATGTATTTACTGTAGGTGGAACAACTGTCAATTAGGTTTCGAAAATGCAAAGTGTTGTTGCACTTTCAACAGTGGAAGCAGAATATGGTGTTGTTACAGAGGCTAGTAAAGAGATGATTTGGTTATAAAGGTTTATGAATGAATTGGATAAGAAGCAGTGGATGGGAAAGTTATATGGTGACAGCTATAATGTCATTCACCTTGAAAATAACTCAGCGTTTCATTCCAAGACTAAACATATACAGCTCAAGTACCATTTCATACGGTCAGTGTTGGAAGATGGACTGTTGAAGCTGGAAAAGATACACATTAGCCAGAATCTTGCAGATATGTTAACAAAAGTTGTAACCAGGGAGAAACTGAGATTCTTCTCAGTTTCAATTTGTCTTCAAGTATGATGATGAAGATGAGAAACAACCAGGTCCAAATTTGAGTAATTGTCTAGAAAATGAAGTAACGATGGAGTTGCTACAATCAGTCTCCAAGTGGGAGATTGTTGGGTGTGGAGCTTGATTATCTTCTTTATTTATATGTATCACCATGGTGGACCCTTTTTCTTAGCGGGGCATCAATGTCTACGGTTGTTTAATCACCATCAGGGGGGTCCAGATACCCCCTGGTTGGGGTTCGAGGGAAACGCTCCCAAAGCTAAAAATAGATGTAAAAATGCCTAGTAAAATATTGTAATTTCATAGTCAATCTTGGTCCTTCACTAGGCGGATGATCTGACAGTAGAAGTTATGTTTAATATAGGGTTTTTTTCCCTAGAAGGCAACCCCTCGGTTCACATGAGGGAATTGTATTGCGGTTGTGTATGGTATGTGTATTCTGAGCGAGAAATAGAAAGGGGGATTGTGTGAGAGAGTAGAGGATATTATAGCGGATCTGTTGTAGGTTGTGTCTCTTCATTTTGCTGGATAATGTAAAGGAAGGACTAGATGTTTCTTCGTGGACGTAGCCCAAGTTGAGCGAACCACATATAATTGTGTCTCTCTTGTTTTGTATGTTTTTTGTGTTTGTATTTGCACATATTTTTTATATGTTCCATTGCTCTGTAATATATAATTTTCTAACAATTGATGTTTATCTCAACCACAATCGAAGACATTAAAGTGAAAGGCATTAGATAATATTTGCTATATTAGAGTGTATTATTATGAAATGTTTTTCCCTTTTTATAGACTATGGTATTATTAAAGGATCATTGATCATTATCTCAACCACAACCTCCTATCGAGATTAAAAATTTTATTCCAAAGCTATTAAATCTAACCCTTTATGACGGGAACTTAAGTATGAAAATAATTATCATGTATTTTAAATTTAAAGTTGTAGTATTAAGTTGATTGAACTTATTGTTGAAATGGCACCAATAAATGGCACCCAAGGGGGGCTTCTTATTTAATTTTCCCTTAATTAAATTGGAAGAAAAATTGTAATTTCATCTCATGACAACTTGTATTAGTTACCTTAGTCAGGAAGACTTAGTTAGCTTAGGAAATTCGAGTTGAGGGTCAGAGAGAAGGCATGTTTCTCCCATGATTTTAGGGGGTCAGGTTACAGTTATTTGTGAGTTGTAATTAGTTAACTCAATTATTTGAGTTAAAATCAGTTTAACTAGTTCTAACTGAGAGATGAGCTAGTGATAGGTCTAGTCAATTAAATATGATTTAATTCACAAGTAGTGGTCAATCAGTTAACTGATAATTCGCTATAAATATTTTTTCGTGTCAGTTCTAAGGAACCCTAGTTGATATTGAGGTTAAAGGGAAGATAACTATCAGTTGTATAATTAGAAAACCGTACAGGTCATGCATGAGGTCATCAGGATTCCTTGAAGGAATTACACAATCAATTCTTTGGAATTTCCTTATTAATAGGGACACAATTCCTCCAACAATGCGTAAGCAAGGCTAGTTAGACAATGGTTGAGAATTGGTTAAGTATGGAACTGATTTTTCCTAGATCAGAGTGAGACAGTCGAGAGAGTGCAAAGGTTTCTCAGTGAGGGAAATAACATTGTATTGTTTCACGGTCTTGAATTTATGCAATATACAGATAGTGGGGTTTTGAGTAGTTCTTTCCCCAAAAACAAATTGTGTTGTGTGATTGATTATTTCTTTCTCTTAATTTTTATGTGAGTATGTGATCGTAATTGGTTTCCACAAATTGTAGAAGGATTCAGTATTTTTTTTAGTACATTACAAGATCAGATTGAATCCCTTTGGATAATTTCTACATGGTATTGGAGCAAAAATCACAATAGAAGAGAAGAACCAGTTTTTTTTTTTTAACAGGTACATCGAATTTGCAGATTTATTCTTCAGGACCCAACAGCAGATCAAGATGTCTTTCAATGAGTTGAGACTCAAATATTCACTCAAGAGAAATTCGAATTACATAAAATGGAAGGACAGGATGGAGGGAGTGCTCAAAGACAACGGACTGAAAGCATTAATTGACAGTGATATTCCCCAAACCGCAGCAGCAGATGCTCAACTTATTTATGCATGGAAGAAGAATGTAGAAAAGGCGAAAAGGATATTGTTAGAGGGAGTTTGAGATCATATTGTCTCGAGCCTCCATGAAAAGGAAACTCCATATGCTATGTGGAAGGCCTTGAATGATCTGTTTCAGAATAGCAGCGACCATAGGAAGCTAACGCTAAAATATGATCTCAGAAAGATCAAGATGGAGAAGGGTGGCACGATCAAGTGCGTGCCACATTGCAACCAATGTGTTGCTTCAATAGCTAATGTAGAATCCCCTTCGACTATCACATTCATCATTCCTTCTTGTTGCAATGTTTCCAACCATGCTTCATGGCTTGGAATTTTGTTGCATTGTTTTAATCCTATCCCATATTGATGAACTATAGGCTTCGAATTTTACCTGTCCAATCCCGAAAGATCCCTCTAGCCCCTGCGTTTCCTTGGTTTCGCTTGGACGACCCGTCAAAGTTGAATTTACATAAACCCTCCGGGAGAGTCTGCCACACTATAGAGCCCAATTTTATGTGGCACTCTCTGGATCTATGGATCATACTGCTCAAGTAATACATGTCAAAAAAATTTATAATTCTCGCTTCCTGAGGCGAGGGTTCTTTCTCTAAGGTTTTAATTCCTCCACTACTGACTGTCTCCTTAAGTTGGTGACAAATTTCTTCCATCAATTTTGCAACTGGGATATTTTTTTCACGAAATATTCAGAAGTTGCTTTCATTCCAGACTGACTAGAAGATAAATCCCATAATTAAGTTCTTGGTGATATTCACCACTTCGTTCTTATTATACTGCAACTTCAATTTTTTAATAATTTCTTGTACACTTTCCTTGTTTCTGTCAGTTTGTCTATAGATGATGGTCAACCACTCCCATAGATATTCATTATAGGTACAAGTGTTCATAAGGTGATTAAGTCTTTCTTATGCACTCTCACATAGGCAACACCACAATGGACCTGTAATTACTCGCTTTTCTAAATTCTCTCAGGTTAAAACCTTTCTGTGAAAAATTAACCACAAATTTTTTTTTTAATTTTCATCCAGTGAGAGGCCACCCAAACTTTTCTCCATGATGGGTCACTGAATTTTTTATGTTCATCTCTAAGATATACCTTGGCTTCCTTTAGGTTTAACTCTCCCCCCTATTTTTGTCCCCATCAAAGTTGGTCATGGTCTCCATTCACCAAGATTTCCATTTTGTTGAGTTCCTCTATAATATATTGGATGACTGAATCCCTTGGGTCTACCTGGTGAAATATGTCTAGGTTACATCTTCTCCATTTGGTATTCTCCAATCCTTGAGCCCAAAATTGGTGGAATTTCTTGTACCCTTGTCTCTTCATGGCTACTTGTAGAGCCCTCAATTCATGTCTATTTAATTTCGGTTGTTTTTCACATGCATCCTACCATAATAGAGCTTCCTTTATATTTATTATTTCCCAAAATCAATGTCGTTCTATGATTTTTCTGTTATTCCATGTCAAGTTCCATATAGCCGACCCCTGGATTGAACACGAGAGCCTAACTAGGTCTTTTTCTTGGAAATTAGGGGCATATGTTTCTTTCCGTAATTTCTCCCATGGATTCTCCCAACAAGTTCATCGTTCTCACTGTCCATCTTTTGACCCTATCTTCAAGGTTAGAGATTACTCTCTCCTAGTTAGATGTCTTCCAAGCTTGCACTCTTAGGGGGAACCCCAAATGATTTGATGGGAGGTGTTTCCTTTGGAACCATAAAATAGCTGATAGGTTTCTCTGGATAGCAATGTGGGTGTTAAAAAACAAAATCCTAGACTTAGAATGGTTTAACTCCATACCTAAATTCGCCATGAAGGTATCCACAAAGGATTTGAAAGTTTCAGCCTCCTTCACTGTATGAATGCCATGAAGCATGTTATCATCCACAAATTGTTGATGAGTTGTCACCTCAGCATCCTCATGCAGCTTAAGTCCCTTTATGTCTCCTTCTCTGTTGGTCGCTCCAATCACCCTCCTAAGTCCTTCCACCATTAAGATAAACATGAAGGGAGACAATGGGTCCCCTTGCCAAATTCCTCTATATGGAAAGAAAGGTTTTGACACGGCCCCATTAATCAGGATTGAAAAACTGGGTGATTAGACCAATGCCATGATCCAATTGATCCAGTGTTCATCAAACCCAAATGTTTTTAGCATCGATTCAATGTATTCCCAACTAATATCATCACAAGCCTTAGACAAATATAATTGCATGATCATACCAGCCTTTTTATAGGTCTTCAGTGAATGAGCTACTTCATGCGCAAGGATAACATATCCAAAATTTGTCTCCCTTCAGCAAAACATGATTGTTCCTTAGAGATCAGATATGGGAGAATTGTTTCCATCCGATTAGTTATTACTTTGGATATGATTTTGTATAAGACGTTGCAAAGGGATATCGGTCTGAATTTCTATAGGGTGTTGGTCAATTCTTCCTTGGGAATAAGGGCTATAAAATTCAAATTCAAGGCTTTGAGAATCATTGATAACTCCTGAGAATATTCCACCACCTCATAGATATCATATTTTACTATTTCCCAGCAAACTTTGAAGAAATAAATATTAAATCCATTCAGTCTAGGGGATTTTCCATTAGCCATTTCCTTCACGGCCAAGGTCACTTCATCAATGGAGACTGGGTTGTTCAAATTCTCGTTGTGATTAAACTTAGGGATATGCCTTGCAATCCTTTGGATATTCTCCCGTCACTCCACTTGGGGTTCTTCTATTATCTTTTGAAATTTTTGGACCAAGACCTTCTCAATGTCTTAATGAGCTTCGAAATTTTTCCCCCTCTCATCGTTTATTGTAAGGATTTTATTATAATTTATATGTTATATTATTGAACGATGAAAAAATTTAGTGTTTCTCTCACCCACGCTGAGCCATAACACTCGGAATTTCTGTCTTCATATAATTTCCTCTTGTTTACATCTATCCTCCCACTTATTTAACACTCCATCCCCTCTTCTCTTCTTTCTTTTGAGTAACCTTTTAAGATCAGCCTTTGTTGTAATGCTTCTATCTTGTGTTCCAATTCCTTGTTCACTTGAAACATGTTCCCAAATTATTTCTTATTCCACTACTTTAATTTCAACTTGATGTTTTTTAACCTTTCCCATAAGGTATAAATTTTAGAGCCTCTAAATGGGACTTGTTCCTCCCACCATATTTTGATAATCTCCATAAAGGCAAGGTGTTCCAACCAGAAGGCTTCAAATCTAAAAGGCCTATTTTTGGGGGTGCTTAACAACTGCATCAATAATATCACTGGCAAGTGGTCAAAACCCCCACATGGAAGGATATTTTCTACCACATCTACCTCTCTCATCATTAAATCTTCCGTAATTAAAAACCTGTCAAGTCTGGATGCAACTTGATGTTTCCCTCCCCGCTTATTACTCCATGTGAAGCATCCATTAGCAATTTCCATATCAATTAGGTTGGTTGCCTCAATGAATTCCTTGAACGCTTCAACATCTCTGTCTACTCGTCTTTGTCCTCCTTTCTTTTTTGATATAGAGGTTATCATATTGAATTCTCCCCCATAACCTAAGGGAGATGCCCTTTCCTTATGTTTATCTTACTCGGATCTTGAAGGAGTTTTATCTTATCCTCATCTCTTTGAGGCCCATAAAAATTTGTAAAAACCATTGTTGATCTGAAAGGATTGTATTAGTTTTGTTGTGCTAAGTGTCTTTTCAGTTAATAAACATGTGCATACTTGTCTCCCGTTTGTTTGCTTAAGTATTGAGGATTTAACCATGAAATATAAGTGATTTTAGTGAATGAGAAGCATGAAATAAGAGCAAATAACACTGAACAACAGTGTATAACAGAGAAATAAAACCACACATAACATTTACACAGCAGGCATGATGAAGCAATTCACCCCTCTTGGGCTACATCTACTGGTCCAACTCCCAATGGCATGTCCATCTTTCATTATGCTCAAATTTTGAAAATATATTGTTTACAGGCCTCTAATGGATTTTTTCTCTACTCCAATGGCTCCAGAATGCTCCAATTAGTCTCGGTAGACTCTTGTTTCACCCAAATTGGTCGAAAATTGACCCTCCTAGCCTTTTTCCCAATAACCCCTAGAAATCCTCCACTAAATGTGGAGAACTGCACTTATCTATAGTAAAATTTGGAAAATTCCATAAATTTAGGGGCGCGCTCGAGTTAACCGCCAGTTTAGCAATAAAGGTTATGGTTAAGGGGAGGGGGTGGCCACATGCCAACCCCAGAAAACCCCACAATCTCATTAACTATGAGCGGAACTTCGTGCGAAGACTATGGTAAAGTCAGAGTTTACGTCGGAGTTAACTCTGTGTTACTGTAACGGTCGGAGCCATCGTTAGACTTAACCCACCATGTGACAAGTGTTAATGCGATGATTGCAGAGAATTTGTTGGCGGAGTTACATTTAATGTTGCGGCTTCATTGTAGAGACATGTGACCACTCCACGGGGTCGTCACCGGGTTGGGACCGCCGGCGGTCCCCAACCCCTGCTCGCAAAGTTTTGAAACTTAAAATAGAGATTTTAACCATAAAATGTTAAGATTCATGGTATAGCCTGGTTGGTGGAGAGCTCTACGTGACCCACTATCAAACAATGTGTCAATCTTAGTGTTTTTGGATATGACCCTCACATGAAACTGTTCAATTCTCTCTTCTTCATTTGGAGCATGTATGTGACAGTTTGATGTACTAGTATTGGGTTTAGTTTCAATTTCTTTCCCCTTCATGTTCTTCAATCCCATGGCTGTAATTTTAGATTCATCACCTGAATCCTCTCCTAAATCATGTTGAGTTGTAGCTGCAGTTTTTTGTTTCCCTTTATTGTTGAGATATTTGGCTCTCTTTTCAGGATGTAATTTCCAACATTCATTTTCATTATGGCCTTATTTTGAACAATGTTTACAAACCACTTTTTCTCCCTCTTTCTTAACAGATGCATTATTTTTTCCTTTACCTTTTGAGGTCTTCTCTTTGTTTTTCCCCTTAAAAGGTTTGTTTCTACCCTCTTCAGAAAAAGAAAAAGAAAAAGAAAAAAAAATCCCTTTAGCTTTTAGATGTGTGGCCTAAACACATACCTCATCTAGACTTGTAGGGTTAAACATGAGGATAGTATGTCTTAGGTAGCTATGTAAGCCTCATATGCACTTGAGCAAAGTATCTTGGCTCTGCAAATATACCTCTAATAAGAGAGCTCTTCTCCTAAATTATTGGGTGTAAACTTGCACATTCTGTCCTTTCAATTGTCTAAAATTTTGCCAGTTCATTTTAGCATTCTTCATATGAGCTAATGGATAAAACTATCGCTTTATTACAGTAATTAAATCAGTCCGTGATAGAATAATCTTACCATGCTTCTTGATCTCCTCCTTTGTCTTGGCTTCCCACCAAATAAGTGTTGCACCTTCCATTCTCAATGAAGCTGATTAGATTTTGGTATGATCATCATGAAGGTTTTGGATTCTTAGATAGACCTCCAATTTCCTAATCCAATTATCAAGATTTTCTACATTGACTTCACCATTAAACATTGGCAATTCAAACTTAACATCAAGTTTTAGAAAAGGACTTTTACCAGTGTTCTTTGACTTGTGTGGATGATGTACTGAAGATGAAGTAGAGGATGATGATGATGAGGGTGAGGATGGTGACTTTCCACTACCTTCATTTCCTCCATTTCCCTTCTTTAACTTATCTTCATCATTTTGACCTCCTGATGATCCTTGTCCTTCCTTGTGAAGTTTGGATCCTTCTCCTTCCAGTTTCTCATTCCTTTCTTGATAAGGGATTCTAATCATCTCAGTCATGTCAAGGAATGCTTTCCTGAACACTCTTTATTCCTCTTTGGGATCCACTTCTTCATGGATTTCTTCTTCCTCTGAAAGCACGCTTAATGTTGCTTTTTCTTCCTTAGGAGGTGAACTAGGTAGTGGAGAATGTGGCAGTATTTCCCTCCTTTGTTCTGGTTCACTTTAAGACCCTCTTGCTTCCACCAATTTTCCTTTTCCTCTCTTGAGCTTGAGCCTAGTAAGCATGTGAAAACTTGCAAACAGTTAAACAAATCTTTACGCACAACAACACCAGAGAATAAAATCTAGCTCTGATACCACCCTAATCTGAAAGGACTGCATTAGTTTTGATGTGCTAAGTGTCTTTTCAGTTAATAAACATGTGAATATTTGTCTCCATTTGTTTTCTTAAGTATTGAGGATTTAACCATGAAATATAAGTGATTTTAGTGAAATAGAAGCATGAAATCAAAGAAAATAACACTGAACAGCAGTGTATAACAGAAAAATAAAACCACACATAACATTTACACAGCAGGCATGATGAAGCAGTTCACCCCTCCTGGGCTACATCTGCTGGTATAGCTCCCAATGGCATGTACATCTTTCATTATTCTCAAAATTTTGCAAATACATATGTTTACAGGCCTCTAATGGTTGTTTTCTCTGCTCCAATGGCTCCAGAATGCTCCAAAGTTTTGAAAGTTAAAATAGAGCTTTTAACCATAAGATGTTAAGATTCATGGTATAGCCTGGTTGGTGGAGATATCTACGCGCATGCGGGAGGTCGTGGGGTCAAACCCCCCGGACCTCATAAAATTTTACACCACCGTCCAGGGCACACGTGGTGGCCTCAAGGCTATCCACATGTCACCCTCCAATTGGTCACTGAAACCAAACTCATACAACCATCCATGAATCAAAATGTGCCACTTTACAGCTTCAGACTAGCTTGGAGAAAAAAGGAATATTGCTATTTTTTCTAACTATGCACCTCATGCTGACTAGGCATCCCAGTCAAACCTATTGCAAATTTAGTTGTTTAGGAAATTGATCAGAACGTGATATCTCCCTCATACGACATCAGTTTTTCGAGCCGTTCACGGCACTAGATTCAGAAAGACGAGATCTACCCAGTCGCTTAGGTTTGGCACAGTTTCGAGCCTCTTCAATTTTGAGCAAAATTTATGAACTTCTGATCAATTGTTCTTGGAGTTCCTATAACCTATTTTTCTACCGATAAGTATGATCTTGTTACTTCCCAGTCCAATAAGACCAAGGATTGGGTGTTTCGGCGAACAACTAATCCCTCTGTCAAGCCTTGCGCTTCCACCTCCACTGTATCATACCTTCTCCCTAATTTCCTACTAAACTCCTTGATTTTCTCTGTAGAGCACTTTGAACCTTGCAAGAAAATAATATCAGGTTGTTCCATTTGAATTTTTTTCTTAAGCAGACGTTAATTCCTAAGGTTATTGATGCCTCTTATATTCCATGTTAAATATTTCATGATTTAACTGCGGTTAAGAGTGGGCAAGCTTAACGCTCTCATATTACCTAAGTTTATTGGCATGGCTCCCTGCTCCTTAAGGGTGACATTGTTCGAATTCCTCTGTATTTTTCTATGGTTATGTCGTGGTGCCAAAACTATATGAGATCCCATTTCTTTCATTCCCAACTTGACTATTTCTAGATGTGAAATTTTATGGCCCCTTAATCTCGTCTCTTCCCTCATCAGGTATAGATATTGGATTCTATCCATTTGATCTGTAGTGATAGTTTCTATTCCCTATTTTCTTGCTTTCTCCACCATATCCTGTAGGTCGATTCCCTCCTGCTTTATTATTTCCTGCAGTTATGGGTCCTCCGCTCCTACCTCGTTTGGATTCATTTCTGCATCTCCCTCAAAATCCTTTGATAGATCTGGGGTATCCCCCTACTTTCCAATATCTTCAGTTGGTTGCAAAATTTCTTCCTCTTTCCCTTCTACTTTTTCCTCACCGTCCTCTTCCTCCACCCTTTAACCTTATGGGTTTTCTTCGCTAGGACTTCAAAGTTGTTTCTCTAAGCTTTTCATCCTCCCTGATTTATTTTTTGTTGTCTTTTATTAAGTGTGCCCCTTGGGATGGGTCTAACGAAACCATCTACATCCTTTTGGTATGTTTCTTTTCCTTGTTCCTCCATTTTACTTAAAGAGGATTTTTTTTATCGTATGTCCATGTTCATGGCATCTTCTGCATCTGAAAGGAATCTGCTCATAGTCCACTGGTTGTAACCAAAATTCGTCTCGAAACTCTAGTTTGACTACTTGAGGAAATGCCCCGGAGACATCCATTTGCACACATATTTTTGCATATGATGTGTATCTTCCTTGTAAAGTATCTTCTGAAATTTTAGTAAATTTTCCAAGAGTGTCTTCTATCAGCTTTAGAGTTGAGGGAAGCTAATAATCCAGGGGAATGGAGTACAACCAGACCCAGACTGGGACACAGATAAAAGTTTCCTTCTCTGGGGTGAAATTATCCATCCATGGCCTCATGTATAAACCAGCTGATGCAAAAAAATTGGGATCGTCATCAAAGATTCTATCTTTGTCTTCCATATTGGAAAACACTACCGTAAAAATATTTTAGACCCTAGATATAGCTCTATCTCTCCTCTCAGGTTCCAATGATGTTTGATCCAATCACACAAGGCTTTTTTTTTGTGCCAGAGACCCATAATCTTGCATTTGACAACATATGACCTCATACGCTCTCTGAAGTCTTGAGTCTCGAGATCAACGCTCAATGTTGTTGGGATCACCATTGTTTTTGGCTTACACTGCCCAATGGAAGCTTTTGACTTGTGTTGTTGTTGTTGATACGTTTCCTTTCTTGTCAGAACCTTGTCTTCATTTATTCTGTGTCATTTCCCACGCACTTTAGTTGAACCTTGGACATTCTCTGACATAACATCTTCCTATGCACCAAAGCCTTCCTTGAACCCCCTCTGGCTCCCTCCCCCTCTGAAAACCATCTGCGTCAAACCCTAGGAACTATTGCTCAGAAAACCCTGCTTCTCCTGAGAACCCTATCGAAGAAAACCTCCTCCTCAATGTTGAAAAACATATCTTCTCTTTAATGGTTAATATTTATATTAATTTTTGATTTATTTGATAACCTTGAAGAGGTCCAAAACTATATCTAGCTGATATTTACTTGTATCATTCATAGTATATATTACAACTATTTATGAATTATTGGTTCATAAGGTGTGTGTATATATATATATATCCTTGCACTATTTTCCCATTTCTTTTTAGCTCATAGATATTTCAAACAATATATATTTGGATTCATATGGCTTACACATATAAAATTCAAGTGTTTGATTGTCATAAATACTTTTAATAGATGAGTTGTATAAAATACAAGTGTTTGATTGTCATAAATATCTTTAATAGATGAGTTGTAATTCACTTTGAATGTCTTCATGAGAGATGAAAGTGACCTAAAAATTATATTTATATACTCGTTCATCTTTGATGTCACACATTTCTAAACATAATTAGAATGATTTCTCATTAGTTGAAAGAAAGCTATTAAAGATGGGCTAAATTATTTTGAGACATAGAAAAAGAGGATAAACGGTTAGAGAAAATGGAGTGAAATAAATTCAATACAATCTTTTAATAAACTATAAATTTAATATTTATGAAAAAAAATATTAAAAAAATTATACAATAATTTTTAGCTTGGGTAGATAATACATCACAATATACTTTATTCAATTCCAAATTTGTGATACTATTAATTGTCATTTTAAAAAAACAAAAAATAACAACATAATGTTAATGAAAGATCTATAAAACTATACCCAAAATTTAAGAACTTTGATAAAGAATTATTAACAAAACCAAATCATTCGTTGACTCTTCAGTTTTCGATGAGAAAAGTGATCACACATAAAGCCAATAGATTGTCGAATACGGAGACGTGTATTCTTCTCTTACCATGCGAGATCGCAACGTTATTCGAGGAGCAATTTTCTACATGACTGTCACATTGTGAAGGAAACCATTTCTGCACGAGAGAGCCAAAAAGTAATATCGTGTCATCGCAGTAGTAGAATAAAGGAAAAGGATCTAAAAACAATTAGGCTTAAATTTTAAATCCGTGACTGGTAGCCTCCATTTCAGTCCAGTCAATACTATCACAATCTATTGTGGGCACTCGAGTGAAAGGCATCAACAGTCATCATGTGAGTTGTACCACTTTGAGGTCATCTATTAAAAAGGGCAAACATTTCCAAACCTATAAATTGACATTACAGCTCAAAAGAAATTGTACCCAAAAATTAATGCAAAATCATTGATAAATAGAGACAATGACATAATAATGTTAAATTTTAGAGGGTGGATATAAAAGATTCAAGCAAAGTCACAAAATGGATTAGAGAGACCTGAAATCATATACCATTCATATAAATATATAAGTAATTTTTGTAAAAGGAAAAAGATATTGGATTCTACGGGAAAGCAATATATTATTGTTATTGATATTTTTTAAATTAATATTTGTTTTTGAAAATAAATAAATAAATTTTTAAGTATTTTAGTATTTTTAAATTTAGGTTTATTTATATCAATAATTTATCAATTTAAAGTTAAAAATTATGAATACAAAATATTATAATTAATTCAATAATATATAAATTGAACAAACAAAAAAATCATGGCTAAACTATTTGAGAGATAAAAAAAGAAGTGGAATGAATTAGACAAAAATAAAAAAATAAAAGTGGAATGAATTCATTACATTTTTTAATAGAATATAAATTTATGATAAATTATTTTAGATAGTTACTTGTATCGTGTTAAAATTAAAAATAAATAAATAGAGATTATAAGGTATTTTTTATAAGATATTTTTTTTTACTTTTCTAAATTTTTGTAGTTGAATAATCTTTTTCGCCATTGGTGGGCACGTAAGATCTAATGCACATTGAAGATTTTAGATCATTCTAATTACTAGCACGGAGTCCCCAAGAATGATGATTTCTTTGATATTATGATTTTGGGCAATGTCTAAACCTTTCTAGAGTGCTAGAAATTATGCCTTGTTATTAGTGGCTAAACCTAATCCCCAAACATATTTGATTAATTACAGCTTGTTCATCAAAATGATATATCACTCCTCCTCCTCATCAAATGATATATTTGATTAATTAGCATCAATTCAATGTATTCCCAAGTAATCTTATCACAAGCCTTCGACAAATCTAATTGCATGATCATACCAACCTTTTTATAGGTCTTCAGTGAATGAGCTACTTCATGTGCAAGGATAACATATCCAAAGTTTGTCTCCCCTCAGTAAAACATGATTGTTCCTTAGAGATCAAATATGGGAGAATTGTTTCCATCCAATTAGTTATTACTTTGGATATGATTTTGTATAAGACATTGCAAAGAGATATCGGTCTGAATTTCTCTAGGGTGTTGGTCGATTCTTCCTTGGGAATAAGGGCTATAAAAATTGAATTCAAGGCTTTGAGAATCATTGCTAACTCTTGAGAATATGCCACCATCTCATAGATATCATATTTTACTCTTTCCTAGCAAGCTTTGAAGAAATCAATAGTAAATCCATCCAGTCTAGGGGATTTTCCAATAGCCATTTCCTTCATTGTCAGGGTCACTTCATCCATGGAGATCGGGTTGTTCAAATTCTTGTTGTGATCTTCCATAATCAACTTAGGGATATGCCTCGCAATTCTTTGGATACTCTCCTGTCTCTCCACTTGGGGTTCTTCTGTTGTCTTTTGGAAGTGTTGGACCAAGACCTTCTCAATGTATTAATGATCTTCGAAAATTTTCCCCGTCTCATCCTTTTTTGTAAGGATTGTATTAAAATTTATATGTTCTATTGTTGAACAATGAAAGAACTTAGTGTTTCTCTCACCCTCCCTGAGACATAACACTCAGGATTTCTATCTCCGCATCATTTCCTCTCATTTACATCTATCCTCCCAATTATTTAATACTCCATCCCATCTTCTCTTCTTTATTTTGAGTAACCTTCTAAGATCATCCTTTGTTGTAATGATTCCATCTTTTGTTCCAATTCCTTGTTCACTTGCAACATGTTCCCAAATTCTTTCTTATTCCACTGCTTTAATTTCGACTTGATGTTTTTTAACCTTTCCCATAAGGTATACATTTTAGAGCCTCTAAATGGGATTTGTTCCTCCCACCATCTTTTGATATTCTCCACAAAGGAGGGGTGGTCTAACCATAAGGCTTCAAATCTAAAAGGCCTATTTTTGGGGTGCTTAACAACTGCATCCTTAATATCATTGGCCAGTGGTCAAAACCCCCACATGGAAGGATATTTGCTATCGCATATACCCCTCTCATCATTAAATCTTCCGGAATTAAAAGCCTGTCAAATCTGGATGCAACTTGATGTTGCCCTCCCCACTTATTACTCCATTTGAAGCATCCATTAGTAGTTTCCATATCAATGAGGTTGGTCGCCTCAATGAATTCCTTGAATGCTTCAGCATCTCTGTCTACTCGTCTTTGTCCTCCTTTCTTTTTTAATATAGAGGTTATCATATTGAATTCTCCCCCCATAACCCAAGGGAGATGCCCTTTCCTTATGTTTATCTTACTCAAATCTTGAAGGAGTTTGATATTCTCCTCATCTCTTTGAGGCCCATTAAAATTTGTAAAAATCATTGTTCCTATAGTTCCTATAAACTACTTTTCTACCGATAAGTATGATCTTGTTACTTCTGAGCCCAATAATACCAAGGATTGTGTGTTCCAGAAAACCAACAATCCCCCTGCCAAGCCCTGCTCTTCCATATCCATTGTATCATACCTTCTCCCTAATTTCCTACTAAACTCATTGATTCTCTTTGTAGATCACTTTGACTTTTGCAAGAAAATAATATCAAGTTGTTCCATTTGAATTTTTTTCTTAAGCAGGCATTAATTCCTAATGCTATTGATGCCTCTTATATTCCATGTTAAAAATTTCATGATTTAACTGTGGTTAAGAGTGGGCAAGCTTAATTCTTCAATCTTACCTAAGTTTATTAGCATGGCTCCCAGCTCCTTAAGGGTGACGTTGTTTGAATTCCTCCGTATTTTTCAATGGTTATGTCATGGTGCCAAAACCGTATGAGATCCCATTGTTTTCACTCCCAACTCGGCTATTTCTAGATGTGATATTTTATGGCCCCTTAATCTCGTCTCTTCTCTCATTAGGTATAGATAGTGGATTATATCCATTTGATCTGCAGTGATAGTTTCTAGTCCCTATTTTCTCACTTGCTCCACCATATCTTGGATGTCAATTCCCTCCTGCTTTATTATTTCCTGTAGTTCTGGGTCCTCCGCTCCTGCCTCGTTTGGAGTCATTCTCGCATCTCCCTCAAAATCCTTTGATAGATCTGGTGTATCCCCATGTTTTCCAATATCCTTGGTCGATTGAAACATTTCTTCCTCTTTCCCTTCTCCTTTTTCCACATTGTCCTCTTCCTCCACCCCTTAACCTTACGGGTTTTCTTTAGCTAGGACTTCAAATTTGTTTCTTTGAGCTTTTCATCCTCCCTGATTTATTTGTTGTTATCTTCTATTAGGTGTGCCCCTTGGGATGGGTATAACGAAACCATCTGCATCCTTTCGGTTTGTTTCTTTTCCATGTTCCTCCATTTTTCTTAAAGGTCATTTCGTTATCAGGTGTCCATGTTCATGGAATCTTCTGCATATGAAAGGAATCTACTCATAGTCCACTGGTTGTAACCAAAATTCGTCTAGAAACTCTAGTTTGATTTCTTGAGGAAATGCCCCGGAGACATCCATTTCTACATAAATTTTTGCATACGATGTGTATCTTCCTTGTAAAGTAGCTTCTGAAATTTTAATAAATCTTCCAAGAGTGTCTCCTATCAGCTTTAGAGTTGAGGGAAGCTAATAATCCAGGAGAAGGGAGTACAATCGGACCCGGACTATGACACAGATAAAATTTTCCTTCTCTGGGGTGAAATTTTCCATCCATGACCTCATGTATAAACTAGCTGATGCAAAAAAATAGGGATCGTGATCAAAGATTCAAACTTTTTCTTCCATATTGGCAAACACTACCATAAAAAATATTTTAGACCCTAGATGTAGCTCTATCTCTCCTCTCAGTTTTCAGTGATGTTTGATCCAATCACACAGGGCTTTTTTTGTGGGCCAAAGACCCATAAACTTGTATTTGACAACATATGACCTCATACGCTCCTGAAGTCTTGATTCTCGGGATCACCATTTTTTTTGGCTTACACGGCCATGTGGAGCCTTTTGACTTTTGTTGTCGTTGTTGATTCGTTTGATTTCTTTTCAGACCCTTGTCTTCATTTATTCTGTGTCCTTTCCCACGTACTTTAGTCGAACCTTGGAAACTCTCTAACATAACATCTTCATGTGCACCAAAGCCTTCCTTGAACCCCTTCTAGCTCCCTCCCCCTTTGAAAACCATCTGCGTCAAACCCTAGGAACTGTTGCTCAGAAAACCCTCGCTTCTCTCGAGAACCCTATCGAAGAAAACCTCCTTCCCAATATTAAATAACATATCTTCTCTTTAATGGTTAATGTTTATATTCATTTTTAATTTATTTGATAACCTTGAAGAGGTCCAAAACTATATCTAGTCGATATTTACTTGTATCATTCATAGTATATCTTACAACTATTTATGAATTATTGGTTCATAAGGAATATATATATATATACTTGCACTATTTTCCTATGTACTTTTTAGCTCATGGATATTTAAAACAATATATATTTGGATTCATTATTGTTCAATAAATAGCTTACACCTATAAAATACAAGTGTTGGATTGTCATAAATATCCTTAATAGATGAGTTGTAATTCACTTTCATTTTTTCATGAGACGTGAAAAAGACCTAAAAATTATATTTGTATACTCATTCCTCTTTGATGTCACACATTAATGAACATAATTTGATTGTGACATAATTTGAATCATTTCTCATTAGTTGAAAGAAAGCTATCGAGAACAGGCTAAATTATTTTGAGACATAAGAAAGAAAGATAAAGTGTTTAAGAAAAAGGAGTGAAATAAATTCAATACAATCTTTTAATAAACTATAAATTTATGATAAATTATTTTAAGTAATTACTGGTTAAAACTAGAAAAAAATAATAATAATAATAATAATAATAAATAAACAAATAAATAAAATTAAATTTATTTAAAAAAAATTATACAATAATTTGACTTGGGTAGATAATACATCACTTGAAATAAAAGGTTTTGAATATACTTTATTCATTTCCAAATTTTTGATATTATTAATGAAAATTCTATAAAACTATACCCAAAATTTAAGAAAAGTGATCACACATAAAACCAAAACATTCGTTGACTCTTCAGTTTTGGATCAGAAAAGTGATCACACATAAAGCCAATTGATTGTTGAATACGGAAACGTGTATTCCTCTCAACGTTATTTGAGGAGCAAATCCTCCTACAGTATCAATTATCTACATTAATGTCACGTTGTGAAGGAAACCATTTCTGCCAATAAGTAATATAGTGTCATCGCAGTAGTAGCATAAAGGAAAAGGATCTAAAAACAATTACGTTTAAATTTTAATCCATCACTGGTAACCTCCATTTCAGTCCAGTCAATACTATCACAATCTATTGTAACTAAACTCATAATCTTTGTGGGCACTCGACTGAAAGGCATCAACAGTTACCATGTGAGTTGTACCACTTTGAGGTCATCCATTAAAAAGGGCAAACATTTCCAAACCTATAAATTGACATTACAACAAAAAAAATTGTACCCAAAAATTAATACAAAATTATTGATAAATAAAGACAATGACATAATAAGGTTAAATTTTAGAAAGTGGATATAAAAGATTTAAGCAAAGTCACAAAATGGATTAAAGATACAATTCATATAAATATAGAAGTAATTTTTGTAAAAGGAAAAAGATATTGGATTCCACCTCATTAAGGAAAAGCAACATTGTTGTTATTGATATTTTTTAAATTAATATTAACATTTAAATTTAAATTTGATGTTTATTTGTTTTATAAAATATATAAATAAATTTTTAAGTATTTCATTATGTTTAAATTTATGTTTATTTATATTAATAGTTTACTAATTTAAAGTTAAAAATTATAAATAAGAAATATTATAGATAAATGTCTTTCGGATTAATCATATCATTAAGAATATGTTGACGCTTCGAATCATCAAATGTGATTTATTATCAGGACAATGTGAAGAAAGAGATCGATGTCAATGAATAAATAGTAAGGAATGGAAAGACATCACGCTAGATCCTAGGGATTTATTAGTTAGCTTCGATGTTGTCTCCTTATTTACCAAAATCCCCATCCCGGAAGCCATTGATGTCATTAAGTGTGTCACAGACCAAGACACTTCTAAGTTGGTTGGCTTGTGCCTCACCTCGACTTTTTTCAATTTCCAAGGTGAGTTCTATGAGCAAACCTGCGGGGTTTCCATGGGTTCCCCTCTTTCCCCTATTGTTTCTAACTTATTTATGGAGGATTTTGAAATGAAGGCCTTGGCCTCAGCTCAATTTTTCCCTAAGAAGTGGAATAGGTTAATGGATGATACTTGTTTCATTTGTCCCCATGGTCGCGAGAAGTTGGATTTATTTCTTGGTCACCTGAATTCCCAATCTGATTACATCAAATTCACGATGGAAGTAGAGGTGGATAGCTACCTTCCCTTCTTAGATATTCTTCTCTCTAGAAGGGATGATGGTTCTATCTCTCACCAAGTTTTCTGCAAGAAGACTCACACTGAGTAGTATCTTCATGTTGATTCTCATCATTTTCTTGCTCAGAAATTTGGTGTTCTCTACACTCTGGCTACCCAGGCTCTTAGAATATATGATGATAGCCACTTGGAATCAGAGAAATGCCATCTTCTTGACGTGTTTGAGACTAATGGGTATGGAAAATCTCAAGGTCTTAAGGCCTTTCAAGAATCCTCTAAAGGCTCAAGAGACAAGTCTTCTCGGATGGATCCTATCTCCAAGGTGAATCTTTTGTTTATCTAAGGGACCTCGGACAGAATTGTCCATGTCCTTAGGAGAAATAATGTATCCTCTTCATTCAAACCTCTATGTACTATCAAGAATTCTCTCGGATCTGTTAAGGACCCTATAGACCCCAAGGACATGAAGGGTGTTTATTTAGTACCTTTCCTCTTGTGATACTCCCTATATTGGGGAAATTGGTCAATCCATTAGACAGGGAATCCATGAGCATGTTGCAGACATTAGGCACAGTTGATCCTGCACTTATGATCCTGCACTTATGCTATTGCGGAGCATGTTGGGAAATTGTGTCACCATGTATGAATTAAAGACTCCAAAGTCATCGCTAAGGTGGATCACTTCCATCATAGAAAGTTGAGGGAGGCTATTGAGATTGAGAGACATCCTAAAAATATCAACAGAGATTATGTGTGGAAATTAAGTAACTCCAGCCCTCTCAAGGTGATTCTTCCCTGGTGTGTTTGATTTCCTCCAGC
>CM076574.1:764916548-764988178 GCA_034641835.2 Pinus albicaulis | reverse complement strand
CCTGTTATCACAAAATTGGACCTATTAGGCTGCAAATCAAATCAATCTCATGTAATTGTTTCAAACCAATCTTTTGATTGAGGCTTAGCTTCCTAAACCTGAGAGGGTTCTCTCAAAGGGTTAATGATTCTTGATAAAAATATAGATGGCTAACTCTATGTGGGGAAATAAGCAGATAAATGATAGATATTGGTTGTAAATCACATCAGTAAGTGCACATTGGGCTTATGAAGTCAAAATAGTTTCAGTAAAACCAATCAATCTACTTAGCATGGAAATTGAGGCATATCAGAGTTTTAGTCAAGGGATAAACATATGAAACTGTAAAAAACACAGTCAGTTTGTCTATATAGGAAGTCAAAGCATCAAAGATGAATTTTGAGTAACATAGACAAACACCATTGCAATAGGATAGTAAAAAAATGCAAGTAGAACAAGAACACACTAGAACTCCTTCTGAATCTCAAGTTGGCTAAGTAGAAATCTCTGTATTTAGCTGAAAACTAGTCACTTACAATAAACACGGTCTTTTGCCAAGAAATGTCCAACCCTTATCATATTCGACTTCTTGATCTTTTATAGATCATTTACAACATAAGATAACCTTATCCTAAGCTAAATACATCGAACTCCTAACTCTTGACACCTTGCCTAACCATATGACAAGGTATTTATTACAAAAGGACAGTTGCAAATCTAATAAACAGTCCTATTACAAATAGGATTCAAACTCCTTATCTCTACTCATAAAAACCTTATCTAAACTAAATTACATCATTTTCCAAGTGTATTTACATATGGTCGAATCCAGATGATAAGCTTCAACACTTTATGACCATAACACTGATCTCCATCAAAGTAGGAAATTGTCCCCTGTTTTCTAGGCATAGGATCCTTTGTATTCTTGAGACACTCTAACGATCATGAACCCATCACTTCGAGGTTATTTGCTGTTAGAAACTGAAGTAACACCTGCCCAAAAAACTCCCTAAGTCCCAGTTTTCCAAAACCATCATCAAACTGTTCAAATTGAGCTGAAAAAAAATATGCTACGAAAACAACACAGTTTCGTAGCGCAGCTCCTTTACCCTTTTTTTCTCCAGAATTTTGATTTCTTTCCTCCAGGATTATCTTCAATAACATTTATTACATCCTCCCCAGCAACTTTAGGTCATAATTCACACTTTTTCCCTTCAAAAATTTATGAGAAATAGTGAAAAAAGCTGCTACAGTTGTTTTGTAGCGTTTTTCACTCTTTTTACACTGTTTGCGCTACAAAACTGCTGAGTGAGAAGTTTTGTCCAATTTTTTTCAAAATGAAAACCAAAAATGTACCAAAACTCAAAATAACACTGGTTTCATCAAATCAAAAATTCATATGAACTGAAAAACACAGTTTTCAAGAGGTTCCTTCTTAATTTTCACTTGATTTAGCTTTTGACTTTTTAATGATTGTCATTCTGCACCTTTGTTCTTTAACTCATCCTGAGTCAATTTCAGTTGCTGCTCCAAGTCCTCCACTTGATCTCTAAGTCTTTTATTACTAGCTCTCAAGTGAGTATTGATTACTCTGACAAATTTAGCTTCCTTGATGGCTGGAATTTTCCATGTGAAAAATTGTTCTGCACTGCTTGGGGTTTCAGAAATAGAACTAGTTTGACCCTCCCACAATGCCTTCATTATTTTAAATTATGATTTTTCAATACTATGCTTCCTAGCCCTCTTTCTCATTATAGCAATTTCTTGGTTTTCTAATCTCAATTTCTCCTCAAGATGTTGACACTCTGTCATTTCTTCTTTTCCCTTCATTGTTCTGTTGGTTGCATGCTCTACTGTTGGTGATTAGAGGTCAACCACTTATTCAGAGACTTTAGCTGTTTCAATAGGTTCTTGGACTTTCTTGTTACCTTCCTTGAGTTTCTTAGCATGCCTAGTTAAAGGTTTCCTTGCTTGAAAGATAAAGGCTGCATTTTCACCCTCAAATTCAAGCTTCTTTGTAGACTTGACCTTTTTCTATTTGTGTTCATCTACTCCAATGAAGTCAGCTTGCACAATGGGTGTCTCCTCTATGTCAATAGCATGCAGGATGTCATCTAAATTTCCCTTAATTACTGGGCTATCCTCTGAGAATGAAACAACTGTCTTTCCTTTTGATGCCATTGCTTGGCTTCTTGTCACTCTTGTACTTTCCTGCTTACTAACATCCTTTTTCTGTTTTGCCTCTTTGAAATTATTTGACCTCTGTTTTGCAGGTGATGGAGTTGGTGAAATAAGCACTTGTGTCTACTCTATCCTTTTCTCAACTTGTTTCCTTGGTTTCAATTTTTCAAATTCCTTTGGTTTTGCAACCACGGGCTGACTAGACTCTGCGACTGGTGGTGAAGGAGTTCCTTTAGTTTTAGGGTTTCTAACTGGGGTTAGGGTTTCTAGATCAAAGCCATTCATAAACAAAAAGGAAGACCAATCCCTGCCTATCTTCTGAAGCTCATTCAAAATCAATAACTTCATCAAAACATGATGAAACAAAGATGTTTCACAGTCATCAGATTTGGTTTGTACTTTATCAACCATTTTGGTAAGACTCCTATGTAGATAAAAGGGCAAATCGAGTGAGATTTTACCAGTGAAATGCAGAAGCAACTTTAAATGATATGTGTAGACCTTATGGTATCTTCCTTCACATGTAAAGTATCTTTGAATGTTAAAAAACATATTTCCATAGGTGTATTTAATGCAGCTTCTAGGTATTGAATTATTGAGGTCCATATCTGCATACTCAGGTTTCATGAATTCCTTACATGGCTCCATGTCAAATTTAAAACCTTTGAACCAATTTTCTTGCCCCCTTGGTATTTCTGTTACAGAAGCAATAATATCTGGTGTAATTGGCACATTTAGCATCCCAACCTTAGTATTTATTCCATTGAAGTGTAAATCAAATTCTTTAGACACCTGTGTGTGGCAACCCTGCAGCGTTTCACAAAATCGGAGACAACCTACTCTGTTGAATGCCTCCATCACTTTTGGTCTTCAATTATGTCCTTCATATTTTCAGGCTCATATCTTAAGCAGTGTCCCCCTCTGTGGACTTTATTTTCCTCTGTCATGCTTCTCAGAAAAACCTATCAGCTTCACTTGAATATATGAAACAGCCTCGCTTGAATATATGAAACAGCCTCGCTTGATTAGGATATATCTTCCTCGCTTGATTAGGATGAAGATAACCTTTGTATAGAACAACCAAAGGTTTTGCTTGAATACTTCAGAGCTCAGACACTCGAATGGAGGCAAATGTAACGAGAATGACCAAATTAGGCAAGATTTTGAATTTTAAATGTCATCTCATAACTGAGTGATGTCTCATTCATACCCTATCATGACAATGATGACTGTAGGATGGGTAAGTACATTGAATATCATCACTAACTGACTCATCATACCACTAACCTATCATTTCCAAACGGTTTCTGACAAATTTCAACTCAATTGACAAGATGGTTAAGAAACCACACTTTCGTAGCGCCCACAGTGTATTTTTCCTAGTTTGCGTTATGAAACTATTAGCGCTTTCATAGTGCAAATCAAATTTTTTCAACTATCGGCGCTATGAAAACGTGGATTCTTGGCTTATTGCACAGTTTTGACCCGAAACCTTATCGAATGACTCCTAAATGGAAAATATGAGTATTTGACCATGAACGGACCTTTAAAAGACTTTATTTGTACTTAATGATGACCTTTGAACTTGTGAAAATCTAACCTACCCTTAACCAAATCCTAAAATGACTTCTAAACCTATTTTGAAATCATGATAAAAAACAGAGTTAACCCAACAATGTTTTGAAAAATTTGGGTGATAATAGTGGCTCCACTTGGGATAGTGTGCCCCTGTGGTACACTAAGAACCTGTAGTTCCAGTGTCATCCATCTTCTTGGAAATAAAAACTCTGAAATTTATGAAAACTTCGCCAAGCTTTTATGGCCTTCACCTCAAGCTCAAGCTTGATGATCACTGTAGAAGAACCAAATCTGTACCTACTGAAAAGATGCTCAGTCAACTTTGAGCTTATTCACACACTCTTACCTACCCTAACAGCTGCAATCTCCATTTTTAACTCAAGCAACATGAAACTTCCAATGAAGCCAGTCATTGATCTGATCTGACACTTGAACCTGTTGACTGCATTTGAACCAATAGTAAGCATGATACTGAAATGACCAAGGCAACATAAAATGGATTTGTTCCTCATAATGAAAATATAATTGAAAATCTGAACTATAGAACTCTTCCATGTAGTCAGCTATAAGATCAAAGAAGACATGATATGTTTTAAGCTTCTCATGACATTTTGCAGCTTTGGACAACTCATGTATGCTTTTCTCAGCCACACAAGATTTCGGTTGTGTGCTTTCAAACTGTTGTTCAAACTGATTTTCAAAAATAGTGTATTCTTCCTCAATCTCAAAAGAGAAAGGAAGCAACACCCTCTCTTTGTGTTCTGGCATGGAAAGCTTTTGAAAAGAATGATCATGATCATGAAGACTATATGATTGAATTTGACCTTGTAAAACTTCAATGGCTTTCTCAATGTTCTTAGCAACTTCATCCAAAGATTGAATCTTATCTTTTGACTTGCATTCAAATGATTTTAGATCATAAGATAAGAACAAAGAAAAATTTTCATCTACTTCCTCATTAATATGATCATCATTCCATTGTTTAAAGCCTCGAATTGAAGGAGAGTCTGCCACCAACTCTATTATGTTTATCCATTCTTCTAAAAACATAAGCCAAAAGTCTGAAAATGACTTAATAGATCTAACATGAAAGCTTTCAATCCATTGTTTACATTTTCCTTGAAATGAATCATAGAACAATATGATGCAAACGTCTTCATGTTTGACTCTAAGAAGCTCAATAAAGTCACATAAATCTGATATATGCTTCAAAGTCAAACTCAAATCTTGTCCATTGAATTTTGGACCATTCCTTAAAGAATATGCATCCTTAGGAAAATGATTTGGGAAACCATGAATTCCTGGAAAATCTGTACATGCATACCTTGAAACAAGAATGGCAACTTCTAAGCCCTTCATATGTTCAATGGAATCACCATGAATCTATGAATTTTAAATTCTTCAACAATGGAGTCGCCAAGGTAGTTGCAGCCTCGAACAGATTCTGAGCTCTTGCTACCTTCAAGAGTTTAGCTTCATAATTTTCAGGAGATGTATATCTTCAGACTCCCGGCAGACGCACCAAAATGTTATCACAAAATTGGACCTGTTAGGCTGCAAATCAAATCAATCTTGTTATCACCCTAGTAATTTCTCAAGATTGTGGGCTTTTGATTTCTAGTTTAAGAAAACTAGGGGTAACCACAAACCTACTTTGGAAATTTAGGATCTAGCCTTGCTAAATTTCAGAGAGGGCTCTCTCTTTATGATTTAACTTTGTTTTTTTTAATGTTTTAGGCTAGTTATGATAGAAAAATTTGGTTTTGTTTTGAAATGTTTGGTGGAAAATAAGATTACTTAAAGAAAAATTAAAGAGGGATCTACTAGTCCATTGGGCTATGGAGTCAAAGTCTAGTAAGCAGAACTAGAAGGCAAGGCTAAAAGGATGCTAATGTATTCAGGGCAAGGTAGATAACCCTTAGAGATTTATATAGATTGTTTTGATGAAATGGCTTGCTTCGAGATAAAGGGAAATGAAGGATCCTTTGATCCGGAAAAACAGGAAGGAGGTATAGGTCAAACGGGACTAGGAGCAATTAAGAATTCCTAAATCCAGAAATTAGCAGAAAACATTTAAATGATTAAGTAGTTAAGATAGGGATTTTTTACGCTAGTCCTGAAGTAATCCTCCTAATTAATCATTGAGATCAAATAACATATATTAAATTGTATGTAACTCAGAATGGAAACAATGACAGTAAGAAAGTACTTTACTCTTAAAATTATCGCATGAATCCTGAATTATGAAGTCCAATTAGCTATTGTCTAGACTGCTTCTTTGAAATCAACACATGTGAGCCTCCAATGTACCAGCAAAATGTCTATAATGTTCTTAGCAATTTTATTCCACCCTAAACACTTCACAAACTAAAGTATTTATACAAATTTTTATTACAAATATCCTAGAGAGATCTAGGAATAACTCTAGGAAATATAAAATATCTTTACACATTAAGAGGGACAGTTGCTTAACAATTTTAGCAAGTTGTCTTCTTATCTAGAAAATATAGAACTAACTTATCTAACACAAACTGATTATTGAATAGTTGTCCATGCTTGCTGGCACATTGAAAAATATCTTTTTGGAAGATAACTTAACTGATACTCTTTCCACGTATACGCTTTAACACTGTACTTCATCCCTTATGTTTTTTCACACTGTTTATTTATCATTTTACTGTTGTAAAAAGGGAAATTACAATAGTCAAAATCAGCTAGCTATTGCTTTTCTCTCTGATACACTTTGACTCTGTTCTTTCACCCTGATACTCTTTTAACTGATATTTTAACCTTTAACTGTTGTAAAAAGAGACTTATAAGCAGTAAAAAATCAAAATAAAATAACTGTTTTATTGTTTCCTTCTCAGATTGACTGTTTATTTTGCACTTTCTTTCATTGTTTTGCTTCCTTGCTGCTACAACAAATCTGTAAAAGTCTGTCATTGTTCAACATCTAGTATTTTAACACTTTTGAGTTTTCTAAAGTTCTCATCAGCATCAGTATACTTGGAAAATTTGGTTTGATAACAAACAGATGCTTGATTTCATGTTGAAGGAAAAACAAGTCTTCAATATATTGGAGAACAACTTTCCCTGTTGCAGAGCCCTGTGGCAGTGGCTTGTTGACCTGTTCTTTGGCATGACCCGTTATATTTTTGTCATATTCTTTTTGGTTCATCAATTTATCATTGAAGACATGAATATCTGGTATACCAGCTTGTCTTAGCATGGCGTATTTTGCTAGAAACTTGGTAATAGAAAAAATCATGGCATTACATTTTTCTTTCAAATTGTTCATCAGAGTTTTCTTTGTTAGTACTTTCTTGATTTTCAATATAGTCTCTGTCCTATCCTGTATTTTCAATTCTTCTAGCTCTGTCCTGTTTTTACTGTTTAAGAAAGTGATTAGCTTTAATGCTTGTGTTGGTTTGTCTGCTAATTCTTCTGTTATCTTTTGGATTTCCACTTGTGCTGCTAGAAGGAGGTCTCTTTGTTCATATATTATCTGGATTGATGGCCACTGAAGATGTATAGCCTCAATTATATTGGTACATAAGTAATTTCTTATATAAGAAATTTGTGCAGTGAAACTTAAGTCTTTTTGAAGGCTTTTGATTTGCTCTTCAAGTCTCTTGGCCTTTTGATCGTAATTGTTGGCATTGATTAATGTTTCTTTGTTAGATACTTCCCTATTCTGAATATTTTTCTTCAAACTATTAATTTCATTAGTTTTCAATGTCATTTCCTCCATTGGTTTGACTATCTGCCCTGCATCATTGGTCTGTTGTACCTGTGATGTTGAAGATTTTGTATTGGAGGTAGTAGCTGATTGCACTGACACTGCAGTTTCCAGTGGCTCTTTTGGTGCTAACTTTTCTCCCAGTGTAGAAGGAATAGCAGCAGTAATAATAGGTATGGCTGCAGGGATGGTGGAAGTATCAGTTTCCTTCACAGTTTCTTTTTCTTTTATAAGTATATCCATTTGAATTTCCATATCTTTGATTTGGGCAGTTAGCTTTATGATCAACTACATCATATCCTATTTTTCCTTCTGTTCTTGAAGTATCTCCTTACTCTGTGGGTGCTCACTTTGAGGAAGTTTTAACTGTTTCCTTAAAGCAGCAATATCATCATTTTTCTTCTTGATCAATACTTCAGTAGCTTGCACATTTGATGGGTCAAATCCTATTTGTAAAATCAAATCTTCTAAGGCCTTTATCCTTAAATATTTGGCATATAAAGAGCCTTTGTCAAGTTTCATTTGGTCCTGCATGTTGATAATGGTATTCTGCAAATTTGTCACACTCATGGCCTTTGTCACCACTGTAGAATATAGCATCTCAGAGCTATGTCTGTGAAATTCTATTTGATCCAGTTCATGAACCTTTTCAGTATCTACTTCAAATTCAACCTTTTTGTAGTCAGCTACTGTTTTTGGAGTTGAAGTAGTAGGTTGTAAATATGACATGATCATTTTATTTGAGGAGTAATCAAATGTTGTAAGAAACCTGTTTTGATTTCCTGGCTTCTGTTTGAGAAACTGAGAATCAGTCTCACTTTTGATTTCTTCATTCCTTTGTTTGATCTACTTATATCTTTCTTTGATGTCCAAATCTTTTTCTCCTATTGTTTGAGAAGAAGAAGCTTCTATATTAACCTACTTTTCAATCATATGAGTATCTGATTTTTTAGTTGTTGCTTGTTCCCTTTCTATCTCTGTTAAAGTCTCTTTAATTATCTCAGTGGCTTCATCATTGCTGACTTCTGGTTCATTGACATCTTCAACCTCAATAACTTAATCTTTCCCTATGGAACCAAATCTGAGCCTTTTGTTGTAGATGATCTTGAACTTAGTATCTGTAGTAGTTTCTGCTGTGTAGGCTCCCTCATCTTTGCCTCTTTTGTTTGAAGATTCTGGCTATTTAGAAGTTACCACAGCAAGTGTGGTATCCATTTTTCCTATTGGATGTTCATTTGTAGTTGCATCTACCAATGTATTTTCTGCCCATTCTGTCTGATTAGAAAACTTTTCAATATTAGGCTTTGGCTCATGTATAAAAGGACGTAGTTTACACTTGACCCTTATATTTCTTAAAAGACCTTGGGGGTCATAATTTCAAGGGAAACTCACTTGAAATTTCAGCTCTGAAAATCTTTTTTCTATCCCTTTATCGGCATCTCTATTATTCACTATGAATGGACCAATCTGATTTTTTAATTTGAACTGGATCTTCTTTTTGGAAGCCATGAAATTGATGGCATCGGCATTTAAAACCTGTCTCAAATACTAGCAAAGACTTTGATAGTCAAAAACTTAGGTAATTTGTATGGAAGCATATTGGTTCCAAAGATTCTCAATTCAGTGTGTTTCTCATACAAGTACCAATCTCCCATTTTTCATTGCTCTGACAGTTGTAATATCCTTTTCAATTCTTCACTTACCCTAGGTTGTTCTGCTTTATGTAGCAAATTCATAGCTGGCCTGATGAAAAAATCTATAAAATCTGTGTAGCTGTATTCACTTCCTCCTTTTCTCAATAGTGATGTCCAAAAGACAACTGATAGAGGTTGGCCTTCTACATTCATTTTCTGTAATGCTATTGGAAAGTGATTAGCTTGTGAGAATAAGAATAAGTGAAATAAATAGGAAGAATATCTGACTACCCCTTCAGTGGGTAAATTTTTCAATTGATGTTGTATGGAACCAGCTATAAACCTGGCAAAGTCAAAGATCACAGCAGGAGGCTCACCAGGAGATAAAGTGGATAAAAACCCAAGGATGGACTCATCAGTGAAGTATCCTAATATGAAGGATAACATTGAAATTACATGCCTAGAACCCTCAGGAAACTTGGAAGTGGAACAGGGAGGATTAAGCTTTGGAATGTCCACATGACTAGGCATAAAATTCTGAAAAATCATAAATCTCTTAGGGAAATCCAATCCCAAATATAATTGATTCAATGCTTCAATGGATAGGGGGACTGCCCTAGGGTCAAACTGTAGTTGTAACATTTCATTGATAGACTCTGCAGTGATAGAAAGAAGAATTTCCCTGTCAGCATTCACAGTTGATCTTTGGTCTGGAACATAGTACTTTTGGCACAGTCTTATCAGGTCTTGACCAGGGTGTGTTAATGGGATTACATACTTGGGGGTAAATTTGTATCCCAGACAGGCATGTCTTCTTTATCTAGAAACTTCTCATAACACCAATTGTGAACTTCTAATAGATTGATTTCTACTAGAGGGTCTACAATTTTGTAATCCAAATCAATTAAAGGGATAACTTCTTCATTAGACACTGGTGGTTGAAGAGAATTAACAGTCATAGCGGTCTTTGCAGTGATAGCAGGAGTAGATTTTGGGGCTTTTGCTGCTTTAGACTTAGGAGGTTTGGATCCTCCAGGTTTAACAAGCTTGGATCCTCCAGTTTTAGGTGTCATTTGCTTCTTTGTCATTTTGAGATAACTAAAGCAAGATTATACAGTTTGCAATAGTTGATTTTTCTTAAACAGAGGGTAATTGAGCAATCTTATAGGCTAAGATGATGGCAGTGGGTACTTCAGTGCTCAATTAGGAATTTGGGACACAGGCAACAGGTCTGAGACAGAAAACACAGGTTTTCTAAATGACCGTGATTGTAAAAGGGGTTTTTGAGATATTATGTAGGTTTTAAAACCTTTTTGAACCGTGGAATTGATCTTTAGGGGTCTTGGACTGAGGATTTGGCTTTAAATGAGGCTTTTATGTAAACAACAATTTCTGGAAAAAATTGCGAGGGTTTGCCCTATTTTTCAAGGTTTTGGACACACTAGGATGGACAAATTCACTATTTATAACTTTAATTGGTTCAATTTGGAGGTTTAAATCGTGAATTTTGCAGGTTAAATTTTGCAAAATACTTGATTTGCAGGTCTTTTGATACTTTGAGAAGGTTTTTGAAGCTTTGGTGGTTCCTGCAGATGGGTCTGGATCGTTGATGCAGAGAATGGCTTTAAATGGTCTTCAAAAAGGGGATCAGCGGTTGAATTCAAGTTTTTCTCTGGGTATAAGTCAACAATTTGAGCAAAGGATTGTTTGCACAGTTGGGCGGATTTTCACAATCGGGAACGCACAAATAACGTTAAAAAATATCATAACAAAGGTTTTAACCTTTGATATAAATCTTTAAAAAAATGTAATAAATGCGGGTCAAATCTGCTGGCAGGAGCGGTTTTTTGTTTGTGAACGCAAAAAACCACAGGTGGGTTTCGCGTTGATATTGGGCAGTAAATGGTTTTTGGAAAAATGAACGCGACGCAATCAAATGGTGACACATCACAGGAGGCGAAAATGGAAAAACCACCCATTTCGTGCTCAATTGGGCATTTGGAAAACGTTTGGTTTGTGGGCGCGAAACGCATCGTCCACCGTTGGATCATCGAGACAGGAGTGAACGGTTAGGATCATTTGAAGAGTTGCGGTTGAAAAGTAGGGTGGGACCCGGGGTGACTTTATGCGCTGGGCAATGGATTAATGAAATAAAACCTTTATATTATATGAATTTATATCCAAGGTTTTATATCCAAAGGGTAATGTTTATATCCGGCAATATGGTTAAAAAGGGTTGTATATATATAAAACGAACTACATATATATTGTAAGTAAATGGGAGGGATGCGCGTGAGGAGGGTTGTTTAACTATGGGTTAATTTTGTGCGCTCGAAATGGATGGAAAATGTTTTACAAAGGTGCGAGTGAACCTTTATGAAAAGTTAGGATATAGTGTAAACTGCCAGATAATATTTTTAATTTGCAAATGTTTAGAATACATCCGAGCAGTTCATATATGTTTTATTTTATTATATAGTTTTTAAACCATGGGGGGTTTAATAACTATAACGGGCAGGGTATTTATATATAGTTAGTTTTAGGCCAAAAGGGGTATTTTTTGGGATTTTATTTCAACATGTGGATAATAATTTTGGCCTAAAATCTTATAATAATGGATTTTTTGGGGATATAAAAATAAAAGGAGTTATGTTAAAAGGATAAGGTTTGTTTATAGGGATTTAATAAATAAATTAGAAGTTAATATGACAAAGGACAATGAAAAACACCAAAATATATTTATATGACTAAGTAAAGTGATAATGTAAAAAGCAAAGCTTTATCATTTATAATTTGACCACTTTGACCTAGAATATAATATTTTTGGAGGGTTTTTATGTTTTTATGAATGAAGGAGATTAATCAAAAGGGAATTTTGTTTTTCATTAAGTAAAATGGTCTTTATTTATGAAATTGAAGTGTAAATGAATGAATGTAGGGTAAATGATGATAATTAGGGATTAATATAGGAATTCAACACTTTTAACTTAACAGTCATGAGCCTTGGGTTCGGTCCCAACAGAAGTCAGAGAAATGCTCTAAGCCTCTTTGACTAGAAGTTTAGAATGTAGAATAACTATAGGGGAGAGGAAATTAGTGGTTTTTTCCTGGTAACAAATATTACAATGATTTTCCCACCTTTTTCTACCTACCCAACTTTAATCTAGCATTTTTTTCTTCCATTTTACAGGTGCATTTGAGCTAGCAACCTTGAACATTTTATTCTTTTGAAAACATAAAAACTATCTAATTATATTCTTATATCATCCGAGGGCTCAATTTAAACTGATGACCTCCTCATTATTCTCTACCTATCTATTAATTAGTCAGGATTAAACAGTCTGACTAATCTTTATTCACTATCTACAACATGTAAATTGAAACATGACAAGTCAAGATTGAACATTTCAACTCATCATGGATTATGGCATTGATTAACACTCTGCCATAGTCATCAGTAACAAATTAAAAAGTAGTGGCATTTGGATTTGCACACTTTCATGTTTTATTTCTTTTTTATTTGGGGTATTTTATTTTTTCTAAGTCCTTTGATCTTTCTTTTAAGACTTTTACCCTCTCTCTTTTTTTCTATTTTTTTTTTTTTTTTCAAAATATGGGAAAACAACATGTAGAAAGCAAGGTATGTACATATTTACAAGACTATCATAAGTCAATTCCAAATTATGAATCCTATACTTATAGGACCTTAACGGCGACTTCACATGGGGATGGCATTTCCTTGTGAAATGTCAAGAACTCGAAGATCAGTAGCCTTCCATTTTGACCATGATGATCTTGTAACTGTCTTTTGATTTCTGCAACAACTCATACTTAAAATGGATATCCAATCTACAAACTGAAATGGATATTTATAATGTTATAAAAGGAAATTAGGACTAACTATCAGTTAACCCAGAAGAATAGTAGTGTTTGAGCATTCTACCATTCACTGGTCCTTCTGGAATGTTTGTTCCATCCAAATTTCTGATGAAAAATGCATTGTTACCTCTGTACCCATAAATGACATAAGGCCCTTTCCATAGAAAATCAAACTTTCCATGCTTTCATTTTTCTTCTCTCCTAGAATCCCACTTTAACACTTTATCTCCTATGGCAAAGTCATCTTCTTTAGTTCTTTTATCAAATATTTTCTTGATTTTCTTTTTAAATGACTTGAGATTTTTCATAGACTTATTCTCTTGTCTCTACAGATGAATAGTTTGATTTATCCTTCTTTGTATATCATTGAGTTCTACTTGTGATTCTTGGATAATTTTCATTACTGGAACACCTAAATATGATGGGAAAACTGCATCCATCCCATATACAATCTGGTGAGGAGATGTTCCAATTAACTTCTTGGTAGTAAGTCTATCTGCCCATAAGGCATAGATTAACTTTTTATTCCAGGTTTCCTTATTTTCTTCAAGTAGTTTTTTTATGATATTCACAAGGCTTTTATTTGAAGATTTGGCTATGCCATTACCCTGAGGGTAATAAGTAGTAGAGTGGCATCGGGTAATATGGTACTTGGGACAAAAGGCAATCATTTTCTTAGATTTAAATGCAACTGCAATATCAGTAATAATTTTTTGTGGGCATCCAAATCTAGATAAAATGTTGTTTTCTAGGAAAGATATAATGATTGAGTCAGTGGATTGTCTGGTAGGAATGGTTTCAATCCACTTGGTGAAATAATCGGTGGCAGGCAATATCCACTTGTGTTGGCCAGAGGATGGAGGGTGAATTTCTCCAATGAAGTCTAAACCCTATTGTTGAAATGGAATCTCAGTAGAAATAGGTTTCAGTGGTAAAGGTAACACTTCCTTTTTCCTTCAAAAATATGACATTTGTGACATGAAGTAACAAATTTTTTCACATCAACAAATAAGGTAGGCCAGTAGAAACCAGCTCTAAGAATCTTATCTGCTATACTTTTCCAGTATAAGTGTCCTCCACAATCACCTGCATGAAATTCTCCAAGAATTTTGTCAGCTTCTGATTTTAGTAAACAGTTAAGTAATATCCCACTTTGTTCTTTCCAATAAAGCACATTATCTAGAATATAATATCTCATTGCTTTCATTTTGATGAATCTAGCTTTAGTTCTAGTTAATCCAGGAGGAGCTTGTAAATTTGTAAGTACAAATATAATATCTGAGTACCATGGTGAGTCTAGATAGGCTTCACTGATCAATGGAGTCGCCATGTCTTCCTGGTCATCAATCTGGGAAATAAAATTTATATCCAAAGTATTACAATTGGATTCAGCCATCAATCTGGCTAAACCTTGTCCTTTTATGAGTTTGGTTGGTTTAATCTCTATGTCATATTCAAGGATAGTGGCAATCAACTTTCCTCTTCTTCCATCTGGCCCGTCCTGTGTTAAAATATCTTTGACTACAGAATTAAGGACATAGGCAATAATGTGGGAGTAAAGAATGTACACTCTGAAATCTTTTATGGATTTAACCAAAGCTAAAGCTTGTTTTTCCATTATGTTATATCTCAAAAGTGCATCTCTAAGGGTTTTACTGAAAAATGCTATAGGCTGTTCAAAACCTTGGTCATTTTTCTGCAGTAGAATTGCAACTATGGTATGTTCTGAGGCAAATGAAAATATTATAAAATCTTTCTTGAAGTCTGGACTGATTAGGACTGGAGTTTTTGATAAAGCATGTTTAACGGATTCAAATGACTGTTTTTCTTCAACTGTCCATTTTAAAACATAGTCCTTTTTTAACATGTTATTCAGTTCTTTGATGATTTCTGCTAGATTAGAAATAAATCTTCTCAAAAAGTTAATTTTACCTAAAAATGCTTGTAACTCTTTGATGTTCCTAGGTGGGTGAATTTGTAGTATGGCTTCTATCCTTGTTGGATCTATCCTAATACCTTCCTTTGAAATTATGTGTCCAAGTAATTTTCCTTCCTCTAGTCCAAAAAGGGTTTTCTTAGGATTTAATGATATACCAAATTTTCTACACTTAATGAAAACTTGTCTCAGATGATCCAAATGATCATTATTTGTTTTAGAAAAAACGGTAATATAATCTAAATAAATAACCAATAATTCATGTATTTCCTTAGCAAAGGCTATGTCCATAGCCCTCTGAAAGGTAGCTCCAGCATTCATCAAACCAAAAGGCATTTTCACATACATGAAAGTGCCCCATGGAGTGGTAAAAGCTGTTTTGGGTTGATCCTCTTTTTTAACAAGTATCTGGTTATATCTTGAGAAACCATCTAATAAAGAAATCCTGGAAGAACCAACTACCCTTTGTAAAATATGATCCATTTTGGGTAAAGGGTAATTGTCCTTTAAAGACACTTTATTAAGATTCCTGAAATCTACAGATAATCTGATTTCACTAGTTTTCTTTCTTGTAGGTACTAATTTAGAAACCCAATCAGAATATCTAATCGGTGCAATGATTTGGGCATCATACATGCGTTTAACTTATTTTTCAATCAAAGGTAATAGGACAGGATTAATCCTCCTCAATTTTTGTCTAAATGGTTTCTGATCATCTTTTATAGGAATCTTGTGTTGAATTATGTTTGTGTCATATGCTTTTAAATCTTCATAACTCCATGCAAAAACATCTTGGTATTCCTTTAAAAGTTCAATGTATTTTTCTTTTTCTTGAGGGGGTAAATATTTTGACAATTTGATCATTTTTGGTTTTGTTTGTGTCCCAATGTTACACTCCTCAATGTCAGACTTGACTGGTTCCATTTTAGGCTTTTTGGGCACATCATTGGAATCAAACAAGTCCTCCAAAGGAGTTAAACCCTTAGGTAAAAAATTATCTTTTAAATCTAACATCTCAATTTCATCTTCAATTATTTCCTCTATATCTACCTTCTCTAAGTTATCTATGTCAGGTTGAGTAAATATAGTGGGTTTGGTAAGTTTATGTATATCTATGTTATTTATTTTACAATTAACATCTGAATCTATATTACATTTTGAATCTAAATTACCATCTGTGTCTATCTTACAATTTTGAAATTCATCCTCATTATTCAAAAAATGGTAAATCTGTTCATCTTTAGAGAAAATCTGCAAATATTTGACATTGTCTGGGACAATGGGTCTATATTTAACTTCAGTTGTATATCTGTGTGTTGGTTGAAAAGGCAAATTACATGTGCTAGCAAAAGTTGCTAGACAATGTGCTTGCAAATTTTGATTTCTAGGAATAGTAGCAAACTTACATTCTAGTAAATCATCACATAAATCAATTGTTGCATCTCTATATCTGGCTAATCTAGGATTATGAACAGAATTATCTCCATTTACTTGCTTAATGATTAATTCCGAATCTCCCATAATTAAAATTCTCTTACCTCCTAAATTTCTGATGATTTGGAGGCCTAAGATAAGTGCCTCATACTCTGCCATGTTGTTGGTGCATTTGAAGTTGAGCCTAAAGGCATGTCCTTCCAAATGACTGGTCTCAATGTTTGTGATCCACACTCCAGCTCCTGCTCATGTTTTGTTCACTAAGCCATTAAAGTCTAAGTGCCAAAGGGCTTCATGAAAAATATTATCAATATTTGGTTTAGGCTTTATGTCAATTAATTCAGTTTGGATTTCATTATTATCAGAGTTACATAAAATGAAAGAATCAAGATCAGTTGGTGTCGAGTAAATTGGGTAATTTATTGATCTCTCAGCACTGCTAACCATGTATTTCATTAAAGTTTCTCTATAAAGTTTCTTAGGTTGTCCAAACACTGATATGGTGGCATAGCTCATGTCTAATTGTAGATATCCCTGCAACTTAGCTCCCCATGAGCGAGAAAGAAGCATACCATACTTTGGTGGGACATCAGCTACTACAATATCCATAACCATGCTTTTACTAGGATACTAAACCAAATTAACACTTAAGTATTTTATCAATCCTATGCACTTAACCTTGCTTGAATCAAAAGAGAATAAAACTTTATAAGGCCTTGTTATTTCTAAATTCGAAGTTTCCATGATAGCTTTTGACATTAAATTGTGGGAAGCTCTTGAATCTAACATTGCATTGTGTAAAATATTATTGTGAATAGTAAGACTAATATAGAATGGAGGAACCGATCCATCTGAATGCTTACCATTTACATCAGGGACAAAAATTAATTCAGGTTGATCATCATTTAAATTAATAGAATCTTCACCATCATTCATATTCAAAGTTTTAGTAATTTTTTATTTATATAAGTTATTTTTTACCAATTTTGTTAAAGGAATTGGTATTTTTAACTTAGCTATTTCAGATTGAATATTAAATGATGATTGAGACTTACCAATCTGAATTAGTTCATCTTTAGTGACAGTTACCTGAGTGGGTTTTTCATGAATTTCAGCAGGTGTACTTTTATCTTGAGTTGTTCTTTTGTTCTATGTCTGAGTTTCTTGACTTTTGTTGTCTTTAGTTCTCTTTTCAGGGACAGATTCAGGGGCAGGAGAAGTTTTTTCAGATTTTTAACTTTCAGCAGAAGATTTAGTATTAACAGTTTTTGGATTTGTTGATTTAGAATCGGCAGGATTCTTCTTTGGATCAGGAATTGTTGATTTCATTGAATTAGGGGCTTTGGTAGTATTGGTATTTTGGGAATTACTGGATGATTGGGCCACTTCTTCAGTGATGTCAACAATTTTTGGACTTGGCAATTTTTTGGGACTGGGAGGATTGGAATTTTTCTTGTTTTCCCTTGGGAGAATTTGCAAAATCTTTGTTTTTGGAGCTTCTACATTCTTTTTAGTTTGATTTTGTGAAGTGTTTTTTGTAGAAGTTTCATTGTTTTTTATGTTCTTAAGGTTATACTGACTGTGAATTTAATTAATGGCGAAGTTATAACATTTTTTTAAATCAAAGGATTCACTAGATCCTATTTTGAGTTGTTGAAGCTCAAAAAGTTCTTGATCCTCCTGAGTGAGGAAAATAGTGTTTTATTCATCTACGCAATTATTAGATTGATGTTATCCTCATCTTCATCATTATTATGAGAACTCTCAGCATATTTATCTTGGAATGGGGACCTAATGTTTTGATCTGGAGCAGCTTCTTTAGCTTTTCCAAGGTTATTGTTTTTTCTGAAGTTGGGATTTCTGATTTGTGGTTGGTTATCCCATTGTGGTTTTCTCTCAATAATTTCTAATCTATCAACCACCTTTTCTAAATTTTTAGCAAGGAAATCTAGTTTAGCATCTGAATTTGATGTTTCTTCTTTGATTGTGACTCTCCTTTCATTCCTAAGTCTGGATTTTTTAGCTAGAATATTTATTTCTACACCAACAACATCTAATTGCATCTGTTCTAATGTTTCAGCATTCCTTTCTCTTAGTTGGTAAGCCATATCTGGATCAAATCCATCAGGGAATTTAAGAAGTACAGAATAGGGTGTAGGTTTAAGATCAACAAGAATGGCATTATAAATACTGTTATACCTAGTGCAGTAATCCTGAACAGACTCATTAGGAGCTCTTTTTAAAGCATCAAATTCAGATAAAATTTACAGGGGGTTGTTTTTATTTTCCCATTTATTTAAGAATTCTGTATGAAATGCAACTAAATTAGCTATACTACCAGCAGCTAAATTTTTAAACCATTTCTTAACCTCTCTTGTTAAACTTTGAGAAAACAACCTCATTTGAACATCTGATTCATCTATTTCATAGATTTCACAATAATATGTTATTCTTGTGACATGTTGTTGAGCAGTATATTGTGATTGGCCATCAAATAGTGGTATATTTTTCTAGTAATCTTGGGGTATATCATGTAGGTTTTGGGGTAATACAAGGGGAGCATACCTAGCAGCCATGGCTTGAATTTTTGTTGAATTGGGAGGTATAACAGTAATGATAGAATTTGTGTTGGATATAATAGCTGATGAGTTGAAAGTTGTACTTGAAGAGATTGGAAAAGAGGATGGTATATATATGGAACTATTTGGAAATAAATATGTAGTGCTTATAAAACTAGTGCATGCAGTGGATTGAGTGAATGAGGGAAATAATATCCTAGGCTGCAAAGGCAACTTAGGACTAAATTTTTCTGTGGATGAACTTGCAGTGGAATCTAAAAATGAAGTGACGGCATACAGAGTTGAATCTGCTACTGGAATTATTGTTGTGTGCAATTGAGAAACCGGAGGCTTAATGTGAGATAATAAATGGGCTAATTTAATAGCTTCATAAATGTCTTCAATCAGTGAAACATTAATCCTTTCTATTTGACTTTGAGATTCAGATTTATCTGATTTTCTTTTTGCTGAAATAATATTTTGTTTTGCTTTCAAGAAAGAAGTAAAAACATGATCTATTATAGTATCTTTTAAATCAGCTTCAGATTTAGTTTTAAATAATGATTGTTCAAACTTGAAATCAAAATCAATATCAGATAAGCTCACTAATTCTTTGGGTAAAGAATTAGCTTTTCTTAATGGTACTTCAGTTTCTAAATTGACAATTTTTTTTTCTTTTTTCTTTTTCCAATATGTTCTGGGTTATCTACTATAACTGCAGGCTTAGGATCCGGGTTAGACCTGGTATAGTAGGTTTTCATAGAAGCCAGAATGACTATTTATGAATACCCACAACCCTTTAAAAATAATCTTAAAGTAAAAATATAAATGAAAGATATTCCTTTAAGACTAAATTTAAAACTGGAGATTGGTTATCCCCAGTATGGTCGCCAGTATGTTATCACCCTAGTAATTTCTCAAGATTCTGGGCTTTTGATTTTTAGTTTAAGAAAACTAGGGGTAACCACAAACCCACTTTGGAAATTTAGAATCTAGCCTTGCTAAATTTCAGAGAGGGCTCTCTCTTTATGATTTAACTTTGTTTTTGTTTAATGTTTTAGGCTAGTTATGATAGAACAATTTGGTTTTGTTTTGAAATGTTTGGTGGAAAATAAGATTACTTAAAGACAAATTAAAGAGGGATCTACTAGTCCATTGGGCTATGGAGTCAAAGTCTAGCAAGCAGAACTAGAAAGCAAGGCCAAAAGGATGCTAATGTATTCAGGGCAAGGTAGATAACCCTCAGAGATTTAGATAGATTGTTTTGATGAAATGGCTTGCTTCGAGATAAATGGCAATAAAGGATCCTTTGATCCAGAAAAAGAGGAAGGAGGCAAGGGTCAAAAAAGACTAGGAGCAATTAAGAATTCCTAAATCTGGAAATCAGCAGAAAACATTTAAATGATTAAGTAGTTAAGACAGGGAGTTTTTATGCTAGTCCTGAAGTAATACTCCTAATTAATCATTAAGATTGAAAAACATATATGAAATTGTATGTAACTCAGAATGGAAACAATGACAGTAAGAAAGTACTTTACTCTTAAAATTATCGCATGAATCCTGAATTATGAAGTCCAATTTGCTATTGTCTAGACTGCTTCTTTGAAATCAACACATGTGAGCCTCCAATGTACCAGCAAAATGTCTATAATGTTCTTAGCAATTTTATTCCACCCTAAACTCTTCACAAACTAAAGTATTTATACAAATGTTTGTTACAAATATCCTAGAGAGATCTAGGAATAACTCTAGGAAATATAAAATATCTTTACACATTAAGAGGGACAGCTACTTAACAATTTTAGCAAGTTGTCCTCTTATCTAGAAAATATAGAACTAACTTGTCTAACACAAACTGATTGTTGAATATCTGTCCATGCTTGCTGGCACATTGAAAAATATCTTTTTGGAAGATAACTTAACTGATACTCTTTCCACTTATAATCTTTAACACTGAACTTCATCCCTTATGTTTTTTCACGCTGTTTATTTATCATTTTACTGCTGTAAAAAGGGAAATTACAGCAGTCAAAATCAGCTGGCTATTGCTTTTCTCTCTAATACACTTTGACTTTGTTCTTTCACCTTGATACTCTTTTAACTGATATTTTAACCTTTAATTGTTGTAAAAAGAGACTTGTCAACAGTAAAAAATCAAAATCAAATAACTGTTTTATTGTTTCCTTCTCAGATTGACTGTTTCTTTTGCACTTTCTTTCATTGTTTTGCTTCTTTGCTACTACAACAAATCTGTAAAAGTCTGCCATTGTTCAACATCTAGTATTTTTAGGCTTTTGAGTTTTCTAAAGTTATCATCAGCATCAGTATACTTGGAAAAATTTGGTTTGATAACAAACAGATGCTTGATTTCATGTTGAAGGAAAAACAAGTCTTCAATATATTGGAAAATAACTTTCCCTATTGGAGATCCCTGTGTCAGTGGCTTGTTGACCTGTTCTTTGGCATGATCCCTTATATTTTTGTCACATTCTTTCTGGTCCATCAATTTCTCATTGAAGACATGAATATCTGGTATACCAGCTTGTCTTAGCATGGTGTATTTTGCTAGAAACTTTGTAATATAAAAATTCATGGCATCACATTTTTCTTTCAAACTGTTCATCAGAGTTTTCTTTTTCAGTACTTTCTTGATTTTCAATATAGTCTCTGTCCTATCCTGTATTTTCAATTCTTCTAGCTCTGTCCTATTTTTATTATTTAAGAAAGTGATTAGATTTAATGCATGTGCTAGTTTGTTAATTATTATGTTGTCTTTTGGATTTCCACTTGTGCTGCTAGAAGGAGGTCTCTTTGTTCATATATTATCTGGATTGATGGCCACTGAAGATGTATAGCCTCAATTATATTGGTCCATAAGTAATTTCTTATATAATAAATTTGTGCAGTGAAACTTAAATCTTTTTGAAGGCTTTTGATTTGCTCTTCAAGTCTCTTGGCCTTTTGCTCATAATTGTTGGCATTGATTAATGTTGCTTTGTTAGATACTTCCATATTCTGAATCTTTTTCTTCAAACTATTAATTTCATTAGTTTTCAATGTCATTTCCTCCATTTCTTTGACTATCTGCCATGCATCATTGGTTTGTTGTACCTGTGATGTTGAAGATTCTTTATTGGAGGTAGTAGCTGATTGCACTGACACTGCAGTTGCCAGTGGTTCTTTTGGTGCTAACTTTTCTCCCAGTGTAGAAGGAACAATAGCAGTAATAATAGGTATGACTGCAGGGATGGTGGAAGTATCAGTTTCCTTCATAGTTTCTTTTTATTTTATAAGTATATCCATTTGACTTTCCATATCTTTGATTTAGGCAGTTAGCTTTATGATCAACTGCATCATATCCTCTTTTTCCTTCTGTTCTTGAAGTATCTCCTTAATCTGTGGGTGATCACTTTGAGGAAGTTTTAACTTTTTCTTTAAAGCAGCAATATCATCATTTTTCTTCTTGATCAATACTTCAGCAGCTTGCACATTTGATGGGTCAACTCCTATTTGTAAAATCAAATCTTCTAAGGCCTTTATATTTAAATCTTTGGCATATAAAGAGCCTTTATCAAGTTTCATTTGGTCTTGCATGTTGATAATGGTATTCTGCAAATTTGTCAAACTCATGGCTTTTGTCACCACAATAGAATATAGCATCTCAGAGCTATGTCCATGAAATTCTATTTGATCCAGTTCATGCACCTTTTCAGTATCTACTTCAAATTCAACCTTTTTGTAGTCAGCTACTATTTTTGGAGTTGAAGTAGTAGGTTGTAAATATGACATGATAATTTTATTTGAGGAGTAATCAAATGCTGTAAGAAACCTGTTCTGATTTCCTGGATTTTGTTTGAGAAACTGAGAATAAATGTCACTTTTGATTTCTTCGTTCCTTTTTTTGATCTACTTATATCTTTCTTTGATATCCAAATCTTTTTCTTCTGCTGTTTGAGAAGAAGAAGCTTCTATATTAACCTGCTTTTCAATCATCCGAGTGTCTGATTCTTTAGCTGCTGCTTGTTCCCTTTCTATCTATGTTAAAGTCTCTTTAATTATCTCAGTGGCTTCTGTTGGTGTCCCGTGTTTTGATAGTTTGGAAAATCAAAATACAAGGCAACATCAGAACCAATCTTTAGAGTTCCAGGATCTAGTCCTCTTGTTCTCAGAGAGGGATCTCTCAAATGTTTGTTTACAAAGGTTTATCTTGTGTGCTTAGCATATGGATTTTAGACTAGTTATTAAGTGTAGGTGTTTGTTTGTTTGTTTGGTTGGTTTGGTTGACATAGCAGAAAATGAAAGATCTAGGAAAGATATATAGAATAGAGAAACATCTGGTTCATTGGGCAATGGAGTCAAGAAGAGGTCATAACATACTCATCAAAGGATATGGGATATCAGAGGGAAAATCTAACTTGGCCGCAGGATCCTTTGGTTTTGGAATGAGATGGACATCAATGATTTGGAAAGAGAAATTTGATTCTCAACAAAGGGAACTTGAAAACATAACTTGAACAATAAAGAAATATTTGATAGACAGGGCTAACCATAAATTCTACAAACATTCTTTAAGCAAATAATGACTTCAAGACAACTTTCAAAATGAAATCTAAGATTCGGGGAACACCCTATTTCCTCAAATATTTTATTTCAAATGACTTAGAAAACATAAAAGATTCACAAATAATTGCAGTCAGATGAGGGAACACCTAAAGACATCTATGATCACAGCTATAAAGACCTTTAAGCCAATTGTTCAAGCAAGGACAAGGGGAAAGATCAGAATAGACCTCCTTGGCTTACTATAAGAAAAATAACTTCGAAGGGAGACTTCAATAACAGTCTTTAAGTGGCAACAGACAAGCAGGGAGAACCATAAATCATGTTGAAACCAACTATTCGAACTATTAAGAAAATAAACAAGCATGAAGACTAAAGAGAGAGATTAAAGACTCTAAAATAATTCAGCAGAAGAAAACATGAAACAGTGAAGGATGAACAGGTCTAAGGTGCTTCCAGGAGTCATTTCTTAGCCTAAAAATTTCAACCTACTGTAGTAAGAAATCATGGAACAGAATGAAAACAGGAGAAAACATTAGACAGTTTAGAATACTTCACCAACAGCCAAGCTCATGGATCCAATGATAGAGCCTTCACAGTAACAAGCATGCAACAACATCATCAGGGCATCCAAGACTTCAATTTCTTCTTCAACTCCAACAGACTATGTATTATTTCAGAGAGTTCCAATATTACAACTAGTGATCAACCAACGATTTCTCATCTTCTACAACGGTATTTATAGAAGAATTAGGAGGTGAGATATGATAAAAGATCTCTTAAGACAATTAATACAGATTAATGACTTCTCGTCCTTTGAGGGGCTCGATGAAGAAGTTTACAGATGTTCTGTTTGTATTAACTGTTTTACACTTAAGATTAAGCTCGGTGGGAGCTTTTGTTGACTTTTAAGGCTCTGTTTCATGTTGGAGTAACTCTGCAGATATTTTTTGCATTAAGTTCCTTGCAGAAGTAACTCTCTGGCTGCACGGAGGCGACTATCTTCGTTTGATCAATGACTTCGGCCTCTGTTTTGCATGCTTTGAGGCACAGGTGGCTTTGTGGTAGCTGGGAGGAATCAATTCACCTTAGATGTGGCGGTGGAGGCCTTTCTGTCTGATAGATCATTATGATTTCCTTTAACTTTGATTTAATTTGGAGGATTACGCTTTCGATAATCAATCTTAGCCGTAATCCCCAAATTCGTCTTCAATATTCATTCTGTTGTGTTCTATCTTCAACACTGATACTCTTTTAATTTGTGATTTAATAACACAGTGTCTTGTTGATGTGCAGGCCGCGTAGGGCTCGTATGGCATAAATGCCTCATGAAGCATTAACGAGACGTGGAGTGTGAGCCCTGCAAATGGTTCCCTTTTGATAGTTCAAAGGCATGGGAATCGTCATTCCCATTCCTTGGCCTTTCTCGTTAATATGACGGAACAAACCATTCAGACCTACAAAAATATGAAAGGAATTAAAAAATCATGTGTTTGTGGGTTTAACTGCTGCAGAGGATGTGGGGAGGAGCGTAGTCGTTGGATGGCTCATCCAATGGTGTAGATCAGCCAAAAAGAAGGTTAAAAAGAGAAGAGGGAAGAATAAAATGGAATCGTTCGATCGCACAATGATCAACGGTCGAGATTGGTTTTGAAAACCCTTTGATGAAAGGCGGAGGACGATAAAATAACATGGGAATGATCTAGGACCGTCCGATCTGGACACGTGGACGGTCTAGATCCAATCGGAGGATCGCAATCGGGGGAAAAACTTAAATGGCGCCAATGTACAGGGAAATGCCGATGCGATTGAGCTTTGGCCCTCGATCTGCAGATCAGATCGACGGCGGAGAGTGAATCGGAGGGGTTAAAAGGGCGGAGGAAGGGTTAATAATCGGAGCGATTGTGGGCCGTTAGATGAGATCAAACGGACGGTCCGGATGTAATCGGAGACATTCAATCGGCAGGGAAAGAAATGGCACAGCGCTGAAAACTCACGATGTGATTAAGCGCTAACCGTTGATCTAAGGATTAGATCAACGGTGGAGAAAGAATCGGAGGGTTGGTCGATCGGAGGGAACAAACAAACGCATCCGATGGAAAAATCCGATGCGATTTTGCGCGGGCCGTTCGATTGGATTAAGATCAACGATGGAAATTGGTTTTTAAAACGAACCAGCGGAAACCCTTTATGATATACAAAACTCAAAAATTTTAATAAAACAAAGGTTTTATGCTTCGGGGGCGGGATATATATATATATATATATATATATATATATATATATATATATATATATATATATATATATATATGGAGTGGTCTGGCGCCCGACTGCGGGGCCTTCGGATGTATGAAACACAAATAGACCCAGGGCTATATATATGGGGGCCAATCGCATCGGAACCATCGGGCCCGGTCTTTCAATCAACATATTGAACTTTTCTGATGCGATTGCGCTTCGGGTTTTTTTAATCTAACCATTTTTATATTTACCATGTGACTTTGGCACATTAGATCAAAACTTCGGGCAAAAGGGTTTTATGATTTAACAAAGGAAAAATACCATCGGGGAGTGAAAATTTATAATGTTATAGTGCTCAATGGCGGGCCCACGGGTTATATGAAATGATAATTCGATCGGAGGGCATAAGCATAAGGCTTAATCGCATCAGAACTTTTCGGCATGGCACAAAGACTTGTGCGCTCGGATTTGTGCGATGCGATAAGCGCCGAAAAGGACTTAGTGCTTGGTCTTAGCACCATGGGCATACGGTGGGGAAGTGGTTAGGACTTAGCCCAAGGGGGCTTAAGTCCGTAGTAATAAAAAACTTGTTTTTTATGAAATTTTTCAAAGTTTTCAATGGATTTGGGGGTTTCGGTATAGTTTTAAAAATGAGTTTTAAACTATGTAAAGAGGGTTTTCACGAATGGGAGAAAAATAATCATGAAAATAGAGGAGTTTTATGGAGAAAAAGGGGAGCAAATGAAGGTTAGTTTTGAGTGGGGGCAGGGGGTAGATGATGATTTTACAGCAGTCTTTTCTCATGAAATCAGCAGAATTTCTGAGTATAAAATGGAAACAGCAATGAAGATTTGGAAAAAGGCATGAGGCCTTCAAGAGTCTTCAAGAACCAGCACTTTTTAGCAATAAAATTTGTTCCTTGAAGGCTCAAAAATTTTTAGCCACCTTTTTCTATGACAAATTTTATAGGTGGCTAACAGTGGCTCCACTTGGGGATGGTGCCTTCTTGAAGGCATCAAGAACTTCAGACTTGCATTCTCTGGGAGGCTGATCATTGCCTCATCCATTGGGCTGCCTTTCTTTGATTGAATGATCTTCTTTTGCTCTGGAAATGCTAACAGCCATGGAAAACAATGGATCTTTCATCAATAAGATTTCTACCTACCCAATCCTTCTGATCTAACATTTTTTCTTCATTGGAGTGCACTTGGATGGGCAAACTCTCTTACAACATTTTATTCTTTTGAAAGCAAGAAACTAATCTAATTATACTCCTTATTTCTCCCTAAACTCAGATTAAACAGTTGAGTTCAGATGCTTCTCTACTTATTCTACTATCTGTTGGGATTAAACTGTCCAACAGACTTTATTCTCTAAATTCTACAACAGAAATTCAAAGCATTCAAGTCAGGATTGAACAGTCTAACTTGATGTTGATCTATGGCATAAAAACAAGCTGCACATAGACATTATTTTGCAGAAAATTAAATCAAAATGGAAGGCTTAAGATCTGAAATTTCAAAGCACTTCCTTCATCTTTTTACAGCTCTGTTTTGACTCTTACTTGAGTTGTTCTTTGCTTGTCCTCTAGTTCAGATTTTGAGCTTATTAGAACCTAGATTTACATCTTTTTGACTCAGAATTTGAAACAGATTTGAGTCATTCTCTTTGGGAACTTAGGTTCATATTTTGACTATGTTTGAACCTTTAATTTCTATCCTAATCTATCTACTGATAAGCCAAGATTAAACAGTTTGGAAAATCGAATTCACTATCCTATCAGCAGAAAATTTAAAGCTAATTAGTCAAGATTAGGCTGTTTGAATAACTAGAAGTGTGTGTTTTAGGAGTGGCATTTGAGCTTGCACACTTTCAGAATTTGTTTCTCTTTTTTGGTATGGGGCTATACCTTTCTTGTTTTCACAATCTGCCCTCTTTTCTTTCTTTCATTGTTTTTGTATTTTTTATTTTTCTAACTTTGAATGCAATGGTTAGACTATGATATTTACAATGAAAAATAAAATGCTGTGAAACTCAAGATTCTTGGCAGAAGTAATGCTTGAGCATCCTGCCATTTATAGGACCTCCATACAGATCTTCTCCCATTCAATTCTTTCAAGAAAAATGCATTGTGACCCCTCTCAGCATGGATAATATATGGCCCTTTCCACAAGTTTTCAAACTTGCCATGTTTTCCCTTCTCTTCTCTTCTTGAATCCCATTTAAGAACAACATTTCCAATTTGGAAATTCTTTTCCTTAGTCCTCTTATCAAATAGCTTCTTCATATTCTCTTGGACTAACTGTGTTCTTCCATAAACTTCTTCTCTGGTCTGCTGCAAATGGATGGTTTGATTGATTCTCCTCTACATATCATTCTCTTCAACATGCAATTCTTGAAGGAGCTTCATGACTGGCACTCCCAACGAGGTGGGAAAAAATGCATCCATGCCATCAACTAGCTGATAGGGGGACATGTTTATTGATTTCTTTGTAGTTAACCTATCAGCCCATAAGGCATGAACCAGTTTACTGTGCCATGATTTCTGATTTTGTTCCAACAGTTTTTTAATGATATTGATGAGGCTCTTGTTGGAATATTCAGCTAATCCATTTCCTTTGGGATAGTAAGCAGTGGAATGGCCCAAGGTTATGTGGTATTTGTAACAGAAGTAAACCATCTTTTTAGATTTAAAAGCAGCAACATTGTCTGTTATGATTTTTCGAGGACAACCAAATCTGGATAGGATATTAGTTTCAAGAAACTTGATAATGACGGAGTCATTGGCATTTCTAGAGGGTATAGCTTCTATCCACTTGGTAAAGAAGTCAGTGGCCATGAGGATCCACTTATGTTGAGCTGAGGAGGATGGGTGGATTTCCCCAATGAAGTCCAGCCCCCATTGTTGAAAAGGTGCCTCAACTCTGATAGGATGTAAGGGTAAGGGAAGGATTTTTCTCTTGCCATCAAAGATTTGACACTTATGGCAAGACATGACCAACTTCTGAGTGTCTGGGAAAAGGGTAGGCCAATAGTAACCTGATCTAATAATTTTGTTTGTTGTGGCCTTCCAGTAGAGGTGTCCTCCACATTCTTCGTCATGCAACTCATGCATGATTTTCCCTATATCATCTTCAAGTAAACATTTAAGCAAAATTCCAACAGCATTTTTCCAATATAATACCCCATCTAGGATGCAAAAACTCAAAGCCTTTTGTTTCAAGAATCTAGCTTTAGTTTTAGACAAAGAAGGAGGGGCATTTAAATATAAAAGCACATAAATAATGTCAACATACCAAGGAGAATTTAGAAATGTTTCTTCAATAAAAAGAGCAGTAAATTCTTCTATTTCTTCCAACACATCTACCATATTCATGTCTAGCGCTTGGAAGTTAGATTCAGCCATAAGTTTTGCTAATCCTTTCCCTTTAACTAGTTTGGTGGGCCTGATTTCTAAGTCATATTCAAGAATAGTTGCAATCCATTTTCCCCTTTTTCCATCAGGGTATTGACTTAGGATTTCCTTGACAACAGTATGTGGAACAAAAGCAATTATGTGAGAGTGTAAAATATAGACCCTAAAGTCCTTTAAATCTTTCACTAATGCTAACGCTTGCTTCTCCATGATATTATAATTGAGAGGAGCATCTCTTAAGGCCCTACTAAAGAAAGATATTGGTTGTTCCTGCCCCAAATCATTCTTTTGAAGTAAAACTGCAGCTATTGTATATTCGGACGCAAAAGAAAAGATGTAAAAGTATTTGGTAAAATCTGGACTAATCAGGACTAGTGTTTGAGTAAGAGCTTGTTTGACCAGTTCAAATGATGGTTTAGCTAGTAAAGTCCATTTTACACCGACGTTTTTCTTAAGCATGTTTGTAATGTTTTTTAATAGCTCAGCAAGATTAGGAATAAACCTCCTCAGAAAATTAATCTTTCCAATGAAAGATTGCAATTCTTTGAGGCTTCTTGGATGGCTGATCTACAATATGCCATCTATCCTTGTAGGGTTGTTACACAGTAATTTGTCACCATCCCTGCAATCCCTGTCTCGCCCATTGCAGGTTCATTTCTGTGACCAATAAGAAGTATCATGCCTTGCAAATACCATCATTGCATCCCTTTCCATGAGGGCAACGTTCCTTCTGTTGATTATTTCCTGAGCAGACCCCTAAAAACACCTGTTTTTGCCTTGGTGCTGGTAGCCCGTTATGTACTCACGCCAATGGGGGAAAATTAACACTGAGCCCGCGCCAATTGGCGCTCTGTCCGAGTGTTGCACCCGCGCCACTCTATTTATGGAAAGTTTTTAAAAAAAAGGAGGCGAAGTTTCGATTACAACAACTTCGTGGATGAGTCATCAGGAGTGGTTTCGACTGAATAACCACGGCCTTCCTCCTTTGGCCTCTTGTTTCCACCATATGGGGAACCTCCCAAAGGATAAGGCCTCCCTTCCACTATTGTAGGCATCCCAACCTCCTCCTCTCCTCTATAAATATAGCCTTCATCCATTGATGAAGGGCTGAAGGGCTGAAAGTCTTGAAGTGCCTAAGCTTTGAATCTCCAAATTCCCAAGAGCCTTTGTGCTATAAGAGCCCTCTTTCTTCCCTTAAGGCCGACTCAAGTAAGGAGACTATCGTCGAGAGACTCAAGAGAGGTTTGCCCCTTTCCCTGGCGAGCTTTGCGAGACGTGAACAACTGGGGACCCTTCTGAAGGAGATCACGGCGTCAGAACATCGGTTGTACTCTCTTTCGATTGTTATTTAATGAATGATTATGGTTATAGTTCCACTCTGTTTTCACTTATGTTAATATGAGTTATATCCTTTCTGACTGATATCTAGTTGCGTATTCTGGATTTTATGCTTGTATTCGTGTTGTTTCTTGTATGTGCAGGTGTCCATCCGCGGAGATCGTGGAGGGATTGTGATCTGCCGAGGCTGAGGAACGGGAACGCTTTCTTCTACGGATCATAGCATTGGACTCCAGGTAGGCCTCCACCTTTGGTCTTTTATCTGTAACTAGGAACTTGCGCTATAACATTTTGTGATTGTTGCTAGACCCCTGCTGGGCTAGTAGGGATCGCCTCTGTCCGCAGAGGGGATTTACCTCCTCAACAATTTGGCGACTCCGCTGGGGACGTCTAGTTTTGATTGTCTCGTTTTGATTGTCTCGTTTTGATTATCTCGTTTTGATTGTTTTGTGGTTTTCCTTGCTTGGTTGGCCTTCTGGGCTGGGTTCTTTTGTGTTTTGGCTTTTGGTTCAGCCCCAAAGGATTAGATCTGACCTCTGATTTTTCGAATTTTCACCTTTTCATAGTTGGCTTGATTGGCGCGAGTTTAGCACTGACAGTCGCGCCAGTTGGCGCAGTTTGCCAGTTCATCACTCGCGCCATCCCCTGTCTGGCGCGGATTACAGCCAGACAGTCGCGCCATTTCCTGTAGGTGGTAGGGTTACCCTTGTTCGGAAGTTTCTTTTGGTCAGTATTTTGCTTCTGGGTTTGTTTTAGATTCTGCTTGAAGTGGTGAGTCTGGTCTTGGTTGGGAGAAATTCTTTGTTTTTTCATTTTCAGGCGTTGGTGCTTGTTGTCAGTTAGCAACCCGCACCAATTGGCCATTGGCGCTAGTTATCAATGTACAAGTCGCGCCAGTTGGCGCTAGTTGTCAATGTATAAGTCGGGCCAATTTCAGGATGTGTGAAATTTGAGATTTTTTCCCTAAATCCTTCACCAGTGTGTCTTTCCCTTCCGGCCTTTCCTCTGTATGAGCATAGATTACATTGCTCATTGTTTGGAATGTCTTCTTTCCATGATTACTTGATGTAAAAGGGAATGAATGCCTTGTTTTGATCTCATTCTTTGGAAGTCCTCTTTGTGTTTTGTCGCCTTTTGAGGGATTTCGTGACAAAGTGTTTGAAACAATGATTGCATTCTTAGTGTTTGTTTACATCTCTTTTGCATTCATCCTTCATTAAGAAGATTTGCGTTTATTTAGTTTTCGTCTCAAAGTGTTCTTTTTGTTAAAATGCATTAGATCACATTGCATTGAAAAGTATTTTGAGATTTATCATTGAACTTAGATCACATTGTTTAATGATTGAAAACTAAAAGTCTCTTTGAGTGCATTCTCTTTCATTGAAAGCATGCATTAAGTAGATTCTCATTTCATCGAAAAATGCATTGAGTGCATTCTTATTATTTGAAAAGAAAAAGGAAATTGTGCATAGATTACAATTGCATAGTTTTCGGAAAAGAGAATTTTGCATAGATTACATTGCATAATTCGCATCGTTGAATGTTTTAGAATACTTTTGGATAGTGAAAGTCATCTAGTTTGGAAAATTTTCGTTTTCAGTTTTGATGTTTGTTGCATCATTGTTTGAAGCTCTTCCCTTAACTAGATAGCATTCATCGAATTGAAAAGTTTTCTTTTCTCATATAGTTGCATATAGAAGATTGTCAGATGACATATGGTAGGGACTTGAAACCGAAACATAATTGAAGATCAACCATAAAATTTACTCAATTTACCTAAGGAAGCATTGAAACATTAACGAAATATTTAGAGGTCTAGGCTAGAGACATGTTCCGGCGTCGTTAAACCTAGTAGCTGTCGTTCGCCTCTTGGCTTTAGACAGCACTAGTACGGACTTGTGCTCCCCGTACCGTCGCGTATATAAAGGGAGACCCCACTAGTTGCTATCCTTTATCCGCAGGAAGCCGAGTCTCCTCTGCCGCCCTATACCGTGATACACCGAACACAAAGAGATTCGGGGATGGCTCGCACGGGGACAGTCCTTTGCTGATTTCTCTTTCATTTTTGAAAACCAAGGTGTATATTGCAGCTTCTCACTTTCCCGTTATTTGGTACACCCTTTGCCTCCAGCATTCCCTTTGTAGCATTGGCTTCGATCTTTTCTAATCATTAAATTTGAAAAGATCATCAAGCGCTTGCCCTTTCACGCTTGTTTCCCACCTGAAACGCAGTCACCTTTCGCTCGTTTTCGACTCTTAAAATATGAAACGGTAGAGTTTTGTTTCAATGTTTTAAAAATTAACCGCCCACGAAATATTCCTGGTTAAAGTTAGTTTCCTTAGGGTGTTGTTCTGAAGATCGTTTCTGATGGCAACTTTTCCAGAGTTCACCAACCAAGGAATCCCCTCTGACGGGAATCCTGGTCTGTTTCCTCCCTTTGGAAATGTTGGTGCTCCTTATATGGCAACGTTGTCCCTTCCTGAGTTAACTGTTGGGTTGCCTGTTTGGTTGTTTTCAACCTCTGTGGTCCCGAATGTCTCGGCTACTGTTCAATCAGTTCCTCTGCCTGAACAACATCATGTTGATTCCAAGGTGGACCTCTCCCCTTCTTCGCCTGTTTCTGCATCCTACTTCGCCCCCGGTGAAAGTCCGGATTCGAGTAACCGTGGCTAAGAAGAAGAAGAAGAAGACAAAGAAGAAGAAGTCCGATAAGAGAGAGGCTAAGGCCGCACGTCGTTTCGAAACACCTCCTTCGATAAAACTCCCAACCCTCCACTCTGAAAGTCAAGCTCCTCGCATGTTGTGCACTGAGATCATCTTCTTTTCAGATCGCCCTGGAATTCCCAAGGTGCTTCAAGAATGGTCCAGCGGTCGTCCACTCTTTCCTTTGGCTTCTGGGAGTCAGGTTGGGGGCACGTCTTCAACTGGTGCTGGTAAGGCTCCTAAGAAGCAGGGTAAGATTACCAATCCCTGTAGGTTGTGTGAAGGGCACCATGCCATTCACCTTTGTCCTTATATGGATGAAGCCAAGCGAGTGTTGGACAACTCAACTGTTTCTACACCATGCCTCTCGGCTGGTTACAAACAGCTTTCTTTGAGTCCTCTGCTAGTTGATCCTTCGATTGGTCAAGAGTCATCCTTGGTCGATCCCGCTCCCTCGGAAATTCAAATTCAGGAATCCATTCCCGACCAACCATTGGTCATGGGATCGGTTGAGCTGGTCCCTTCTACAGTGCACCAGGTCTTTTCCGTGGAGAGTGGACCTCACACCCCTCAGGTTCTTCTTGTTTCTTCAGATTCCTCATACTTGTAGAAGGATTCTCCTGTCCCCATACCTCAAGAAGCTGCTCCTCCGCCTCCCGTGACGGAGGTCCCGGAGGATACTCCTCCCACCTTCGAGATGGAAGTCGTGGAGGATGCTTCTTCTTCTTCTATAACACCAGGGGAAGACCATATCGGTTCGATGGTAGCTCCTCTGAGTAGTTTGGTCGCTTCCTTCGATTGGAGTCGATTTGCAGGATACCGCCTTCCGTCCTATGTGCCTTTCGAGATCACAGTACAGGTTTTTGGTCTGGTCGTACCCAGCACCATTATAGATGAAGGCGCGTCTGTTAGTATTCTATCCTCAACTACTTGGCAAGCTTTCGGTTCGCCGCCGCTTGCACCTGTTACGCAGAATCTGTTGGCATTTAACAGAAGAACGAGTCAACCGTTAGGGATCCTTCCAAGGTTACCTGTTACTTTGGGAGGTAAAACTGTCCATATGGACGTGATGGTTGTTCCAGGCCCCTTGGATTTCAATCTAATTTTGGGGCGCAATTACACATATGCCATGGGAGCGCTTGTCTCCTCCCTCTTTCGCGTGATGTGCTTTCTACATGAAGGACGGATCGTGACCATTGATCAGCTTTCGTTCTTTGGTCCTAATGTGGCATCTGGCCGGCCATCACCCCCTCCTGGTTTCTATCCACCCGTTGTATCTGCCTCACCGCAGGTCAACTATGTGGCTACCTACCCCGTGCCTGTGCTCAGTGATAGTGTCGTTGTGCATCAAGTGCTGGGGGCATTGGGTCCTGACTTCCAGGATGTTTTCCTTCCATCGGGAGTGGAACTCTTGGAAGCGATGACTTCTTGTTCATTATGATAAGGTCGTCGGAGCAGAGTTCCTTTTCCTGTGTCAAGCTCCTTAAAAAATGAAACAAGGCCGTCGGAGCAGAGTTCCTTGTCTTGTGCCAAGCTCCTTAAACCATGAAGCAAGGGTGTCTGAGGATAGTTCTTTTAATGTGTCAACCTCGTTAAAACAATGAAACATGTTCCTGTTCAATTCGAGTCTTTGTTTAGATCTCGTAAAATCCCAGTCGAGTCTTTTCTTTTGATCTCGTAATTTGAACCTTCACTCCATCTGCCTTTCATATGGACTGAAGCTTGGGGGGCATGTACCTCGAATTGAGTCACCATGCTGGGGGCATGCTTACTATTTCAAGCATAGTTTGTTTCCGTTTCAAGCTTGTGTAAAAATGAAACCGGTTTCAAGCATAGTTTATCTTTGTTTCAAGCTTGTGTAAAAATGAAACCAAATTCATGCAGAGTTTTCTGATTTCAAGCTTGTGTAAAAATGAAACCATTTCCATTTTACCTCTTGTGACTGCCATTTTATCAGCCTGTTTCTGCCAGATGAGCCTTGGTTTCTCACTCCATCGTCACTATCTGCTTGGCCGATCATATGCCTTCACTTGGTTGTTTTACCCGTTCCTGAGGAACCGCTGCGATGAGTGGTCTTGTTAGCCAGCCTCTTGACTTTTATCTTGTTTTGAGCAGTTCCACCATTACCGGAACCAGTTGCTACCCTTTATACCACTCGTTCCTCCGGGAGGAGTCAACTTTCAGCTCTTTTCTGACTCTCTAAACATGAAAAGATTTTCGAGGCCCTTGTCGTTTCAATCTCGTTAAAGTGGCTGCGAAACGACATCTACCCAGTATACGTTTAACCCTTTTTCGGGCTGGGATGGATTATTTACGAAAAAGGAATACCCTAGCCTATTGCGACTAGGAGGTTTTCTTAGATATTGTTTTCTACCTTTTCGGATCTGAGGAACTATTTACGAAAAGGGACCTGTGGAGTTTACTTTTCTGCTGTCTTTTTAAACTCTCTAAACATGAAAAGACGCCGAGTTCTCCCTTTGTCAGACTCGTTAAACCCTGATGACATCGGATCCAGTCGAAATGACGTTCTCCGAGTTTCTCCTTCTTAGAACTCGTTAAATGCACTAGGATGGATTCGTCTGAAGGACGGATTTATATGACAAGCATATGGTATCCTCTTCAAGCTTGTGTAAAAATAAAGAGGTACTCACCGAGATGGTGGGGAAAATGGAACCAACATCGTTGTCGTCGGCAGTATGTCGCTCTTGAACATGGTACTTGTTTGCATTCGTGTCGGGTTGGGGACATCTCATCTCTTTTTTCACTTGCCTCCGTGGGTTTGGGTAATCCTTTTTGACCTCTCATCTGCTCTTTGCCTCGTCGTAATGACCTTTGATCTTTTGATGTCAAATACTGCCAAATCCACTGTCGTGCTGCCAATATGTTCAAGAGAAGTTGACCTCTGCACATATCAACCTCCCTCTGATTCTCATATGATCGTAGTTCACAAAAACATTATGTTCCTCTGTCTCATGTCGATGATGTGGGAACCCTTATGGCCCACCTTCGATCAAGGTCACTTCCTGTCGACTTCAGCTCATTATCCAGGAAGCTGATCTAGAGACTCCTTTATGGTACCTTGGATCCTACATGCCTCAATGGCAGGTTCGTCGCATTCGACGTGGGGTTTTCATCATTGGCCTCCGATCGAGTGATTCTGCGGGTGTTCGACGTCAGATCACTGTTCGCACGCCGTAGATTGTACCTGTAGTACCTTGAGGACCATTGGCATTATTGGTGGTTCCTCTCGCGTCTATTAACAGCTCTCATCATTGGCTGGTAATCAGACGATGTTCTTGCATGTTCGACTTCAGCTCACATATTCGCATGCTTGAACTTGTACTTTATTTGGGTCGAGATGGAGTGCAAGACCCTGGATTGTGTCTGTTGTAATCCAGGCTACGTTTGTGGATTATTATGATTATTTACATGACTCACTAATTGGATGGTTGCGACCATACCTGAGTCTATTTATCGATCCTCACTGGATGGTTGCGCCCATGCCTTAGATCTAGATTATGGTATACTTTGTTATGGATGGCTGCGCCCATACCACGCATATATTTCATGTATCTGAGACATCAGTTGTATTTCTCCACGCAGGTTTTCCGACGGCGGGGCTTCAGTTGAACATGTTCTCGTAAAGCATTTCACCCCTCTCTCTCTCTCGGGCCTCATGCTTTAGGGGGCATCTCGTTGCTACGTACTTATTACCATCCCCGCAACTCGTCTCGCCCATCAGCAGTTCATTTATATGACCAATGCGCATCATGCCTTGCAAATACCATCACCGCATCCCTTGCCATGAGGACAACGTTCCTTCATGGATATTTCCAGTGCATCCCAAACACCTCGTTTTTGCTCGCGTTGCAGCTTGCTATGTACTCGCGCCAATGGGGGAACACCGAGCCCGCGCCAATTGGCGCTCTCGTCCGAGTGTTGCACCCACGCCAAATCTCGTTTGGCGGGAAATTTTTTTGCAAGAGGGGGTTTTGACACAGTCTAAATTTCGTGGATGAGTCATCGGAGTGGTTTCGAGGAGTGGTTTCGATCGAATAACCATGACTGAATAACCACGACTTTCCTCCTTTGGCCTCTTGTTTCCACCTTATGGGGAACCTCCCAAGGGATAAGGCCTCCCTTCCACTATTGTAGGGATCCCAACCTCCTCCTCTCCTCTATAAATATAGCCTTCATCCATTGATGAAGGGGCTGAAAGGCTGAAAGTCTTGAAGTGCCTAAGCTTTGAATCTCCAAATTCCCAAGAGCCCTTGTGCTATAAGAGCCCTCTTTCTTCCCTTAATGCCGACTCAAGTAAGGAGACTATCATCGAGAGACTCAAGAGAGGTTTGCCCCTTTCCCTGGCGAACTTTGCGAGACGTGAACGACTGGGGACCCTTTCGAAGGAGATCACGGCGTCAGAACATTGGTTGTACTCTCTTTCGATTGTTATTTAATGAATGATTATGGTTATGGTTCCACTCTATTTTCACTTATGTTAATATGAGTTATATCCTTTCTGACTGATATCTAGTTGCATATTATGGATTTTATGCTTGTATTCGTGTTGTTTCTTGTATGTGCAGGTGTCAATCCGCGGAGATCGTGGAGGGATTGTGATCTGCCGAGGCTGAGGAACGGGAACGCTTTCTTCTACGGATCATAGCATTGGACTCCAGGTAGGCCTCCATCTTTGGTCTTTTATCCGTAACTAGGAACTTGCGCTATAACATTTTGTGATTGTTGCTAGACCCCTGCTGGGCTAGTAGGGATCGCCTCTATCCGCAGAGGGGATTTACCTCCTCAACAAGGGTCTATTTTGATTCCCTCTTCCGAAATTATATGGCCAAGAAGTTTACCTTCTTAGAGACCAAAGAGTGTCTTCTTGGGATTCAATGACAAGCCAATTTTCCTACATTTCTCAAAAACCTTTCTTAGGTGATTCAAATGCTCTTCATCAGTTTTTGAGAAAACAGTTATGTCATCAAGGTAAACAATTATAAAATAGCCAATATCTTCATAGAAGGCTATGTCCATGGCCCTTTGGAAGGTGTCCCCTGTGTTCATTAATCCGAAAGGCATTTTTACATACATAAAGGTGCCCCAAGGTGTGGTAAAAGCAGTTTTGATTTGATCACTTGGGAGCACTAACACCTGGTTGTAACCCGAGAACACATCTAAGAGGGAAATCCTTCTTGACCCAACTACCCTTTGAAGTATATGGTCCATCTTGGGTAAGGGGTAGTTGTCTTTTAAAGAGGCTCTAATTAAATTTCTGAAGTCAATACAGAGCCTGATTTCCCCTGTTTTCTTTCTAACAGAAACTAAGTTTGATACCCACTCTGAAAATCTAATGGGTACTATGATTCCAGCATCATGCATTTTTTCAATTTCTGCCTTAATTAAAGGTAATAAGAGAGGATTTATTCTCCTTAATTTTTGTTTAAAAGGCTTTTGATTTTCCTTCAGGGGAATCTTGTGCTGGATGATGCTTGTATCATAAGATTCAGGTCTTTGTATTCCCAAGCAAAAACATCTTTAAACTCTTTGAACAGCTCTATGTATTGCGATTTTATGTGAGTTGGGAGAGTGTTGGATAGTTTGACCATTTTGGGTTCTGCTAGATTGCCTATGTTACGCTCTTCCACGTTGGTTTCCATAGGCTCCATTCTCGGTTCTTTGGCTACATCGTTAAAATTGAAAAGGTGTTCTAAAGGTGTGAAACCTCTTGGAATTTGGTCATTTTTGCATTGTAAAAATTCCAAGTCTTCTTGGTCTGCGTTATCAGTTATATCTGCTTCAAAAGGATTCTCATAATGATTTATATCAGTAGAAAATGTCATTTCAACTCTTGAGATTTGTTCAATATACAAATAGTTTTCTTTATGGCTAGTTTATGATATTGGTATGCTGAAATCATTTTTTGATTTCAAGAAATCATCTATGTGTTTGACAGATTCAAAAACTTGCCAGTGATCCTCGTTATCAAGCATAGCAGGCCTGTGTTTCACCTTCACACTGAGTTGCTCATTTATCTCGGGTATTTGGCAGTTGTTGGCATTGAAGGCAAGTTCATTTGCTAGATGATTCATTGCTCTAGGGATGAAAATGAGTTCATATTTTTCGAAGGTTTTCAATAAATCAAGGGCCGCGTTCCGATATTCCCTAAGCCTTGGATTTCTAGCTGAGTATTCTCCTTTGATTTGTTTTATGATAAGTTCGGAATCCCCTAAGATGGATATCTTTTGGGCTTCTAATTGTTTAATCAATTGTAAGCCTAGGAGAAGCGCTTCATACTCAACGATATTGTTAGTGCATGGGAAAGCCAATTTGTATGAAAAACTTTGATTCATATTATGAATCCAAACACCTGCCCCTACACTTGTTTTGTTACAGGATCCATCAAAGTTTATTGTCCAAAGTATATTTGCCTCATTTTCAGCTTCTTGTTGATGTTCATTGTCAATGTTTTGAATTTGATTGAAGGGAAGATTTGATTGTTCTGGTGAACTGACTGGGTACATGTTTTCCTTATCTGGTTGGGTGATTTCATCTTCGTCACATAAGATAAAGGAATCTAAACTTGATTGAATAGAATAGATTGGAGTGATGTTTGGTTCGTCTATGTTTCTCACCATGTACTTCATGTGAGATTCCCTGTATAGTCTTCTGTTTTGGTTAAAAACAGGGATGGTGGCATAATACATGTCCATTTGAAGGCTTCCCTGAAGTTTAGCTCCCCAAGATCTTGATAAGAGCATGCCATACTTAAGGGGAATGTCAGCTACAACTATATCCATTACTAGACTCTTAGCAGGAATTTGAGTTAGATTAACACATAAATCTTTGATTAAACCCAAACATTTGACTCTGCTTGAGTCAAAGGAATACAAATCTTTGTATGGTTTAGTAATCTCTAAGCCTAAGCTTTCCATTACCATCTTGGGCATTAGATTGTGTGAAGCTCCCGAATCTAACATGGCATTGTGTAAAATTTTCTCGTGTATGTTCAAGCTAACATATAAGGGAGGGACAGCCCCTTCTTGGTATTTTCCTTCAACTTCTGGACCAAACAACAACTCAGGTTTGTCATCTGTCAAGTTCACGGTGTCAGTATCACTTCCCAGGTTCAAAGCTTTCAAAATTTGGTTTTTGTACAGCTCTTGGGTTACTAGTTCAGCTAGGGGGGTGGCAATTTTTATCTTAGAAATTTCCCCCTCAAGGCTGAAAGGAATAATTGACTTGTTGATATTTACATCTGTATTTTCAATTGAATTATTTTCAGCAAGTTTGATTTGCTGGACTTTGTTTGGACTGGTAATTGGGACAGTTTTATTAGGACCACTAGCTAAAGTGCCAGGGGTACTCTGCTCAACATCTGGCTGGACACTTTTGTCTTTGTTTATGTCTGGTTTCTTAGTCAAAATGTTGTTTTTTTCTGTTGTCCTTTTGGGCTGACTTTCTGTGTTTTTCTTGACAGCAGTATTAGTGTTCTTATCCTTTAATTTTTCTACATTCCCTTTGCTCCTAAGATCATACTGTTTGTGTACCTCCATGATTGCATTTTCAAAACCTAATTTATAGTCATCAGAATCTTCATAGCTGTTTGTATTTTGATCATAAGATAAAAAAACTTGTTCTTCCTCAGTGAGGAAAACATCATCCCCACTGTCTGATCCAATCAAATTTACATGAGATTCTTCCAACCTTTCCAACTCCCTATCTTCCTCATATTGATCTACATAATTCTGTTGGAAGGGAGGTCTAATCTATTGGTCGCTTTCCTTTTGCTTATCTTGATTGTTTTCTCTTCTATAATTCTGATTTCTATTTCTGTTTTGATTGTTTTGAGGTTCTCTTGGTGGCAGTCTCTCATTTAAATTGATCTTTTCAAGCATCCTCTCCATTATCTTCACTAGGTTGTCAATTTTTGTGTCAGAGGCTGAGGTTGAGGGTAGTAGGTCATCATTATAAGTTACCCTCTTCTCTAATCTCGACCTATTTCTTTTCTCGATTATGTTTGCTTCTACACTCAAAGCTCCTTTATGCATGTCTTCCAAGGTTAAGTAATCTCTCCCCCTTAATTCATAAGTCATTTCAGCATCAAGGCCTTCGGGATACCTTACCAAGGCCATGCCTTGGGGAGGTTTCATGTGAGGTGGGAGAGCATTGTAAACGCTATTGAACCTAGTGGAGTACTCATGGACACTCTCCCCTTTGTTTCTCTTGAGGCTGCTATACTCTGCTAGTATTTGGAGAGGGTTCCTTTTGAGTTCCCATTTGTTGATAAATGTTTGATACAAGGCAGGGAGATCATTTATGTTGTTAGGAGGTAATTTTTTGAACCATTTCTTTACATATCCTCCTAAAATTTGGGCGAAGATCCTCATCTTCACAGTTTCTTCTTCTATCTCCATGTAATCAAATGCATCTTCCATCCTATCTACATGATGTTGGGCTGTTGTAGACTCTTTTCTAGTGAAGTGAGGGATTTTAGATTGGTAATCATTTGGTAAGGGAAGTAGAGGTTGTGGTAACACTAATGGGGCATACCATGTTGCCATGGCTGGAAATAAGGGTGGATTTACAAGAGGTGGATTTACAAGAGGCGGATTTACAAGAGTAAAAGTGGGTTGAACAGGAGTGTTTTGAACATTGGTAGTATGGATTGGAGTGGAAGAAATGCTTGGGCCAGAAAATTGATTTTGAGCAGACCTGTTATGGAAAAAACTAAAGTGATGAAGAAGCTGGGAATCAGGAGGAGTGGAAGGTGAGGCTTCTCTACTAAAGCTCTGTTGCAAATCTGCAAAGTTAAGGTCAATTTTGTTTAAATCACCTTGAGATCTAGTTCTAAATATGTTCTGTTTATGATGTAAATCAAAGTGTGAATCCTCTAGGACAACAAGGTTTTCAGGGACGGAATTTTTTCTTAAGAGGCTACTATTAGCAGCTGATTTTCCAGAGTTAGAAGTCAGCCACAGAATTCTCTCAGGATTGTCAACGATTAAAGGGGGATTTGGGTCTGGATGGGATCTAGTGTTGATCCTATGTGAAGCCAGACTGTTTTTCAAAAATGAGAGAGGTTGAGGTTTTAAGGGCTTTTTTTTGGAAATTTTTATCTCTCACAATGTCTTATCCAGTATGGGACTAGGATCTAAACTTCTTCAAGGCTATTTAACACAGTCCTGAAGAGATCTCGGAACCTAGATGAGTAATAGGCCTACTGGGGCTAGTGGAGTCGCCAGGTGCAAACTTTTTAGCTTTTATGAAGGTAAGATATTGGATGGTTCCACCACCATGTTTATTTGTGAAGCCAAACTGAAATGTTTTTGGGTTTTTCTGAGTTATTCTAGTCTTATAGGATATAAGAGTGTTCTAAATATGAATTAACACTTAGCTAGGGTGTCAAAACAAACATATTTCACTCTTATGGCTTGGTAACTAAATCCCTCAAGGTTTGATAAGGCTTTATAAGAATCCTAAGGGTTACTTAGTTTGTCACTGATTCAAAAAGGTCCTATCATGATTACTGTTGCCTGATAGTGCTTGAGGGAGGTTACTTATGTTATACTATACAGTGAGTGTTTTGTTTTGAATATTTTACTCAGTGTCCCACCGTGATCGCCATTATGTTGGTGTCCCGTGTTTTGATAGTTTGGAAAATCAAAAGACAAGGCAACATCAGAACCAATATTTAGAGTTCCAAGATCTAGTCCTCCTGTTCTCAGAGAGGGATCTCTCAAATGTTTGTTTGCAAAGGTTTATCTTGTGTGCTTAGCATATGGATTTTAGACTAGTTATTAAGTGCAGGTGTTTGTTTGTTTGTTTGGTTGGGTTGACATAGCAGAAAATGAAAGATCTAGGAAAGATATATAGAATGGAGAAACATCTGGTTCATTGGGAAATGGAGTCAAAAAGAGGTCATAACATACTCATCAATGGATATGGGATATCAGAGGGCAAATCTAACTTGGCCGCAGGATCCTTTGGTTTTGGAATGAGATGGACATCAATGATTTGGAAAGAGAAATTTTATTCTCAACGAAGGGAACTTGAAAACATAACTTGAAAAATAAAGAAATATTTGATAGACAAGGCTAACCATAAATTCTACAAACATTCTTTAAGCAAATAATGACTTCAAGACAACTTTCAAAATGAAATCTAAGATTTGGGAAACACCCTATTTCCTCAAAGATTTTATTTCAAATGACTTAGAAAACATAAAAGATTCACAGATAATTGCAGTAATAAAAGAGGGAACACCTAAATACATCTATGATCACAGCTATAAATACCTTTAAGCTAATTGTTCAAGCAAGGACAAGGGGCAAGATCAGAACAGACCTCCTTGACTTACTATAAGCAAAAGAACTTCGAAGGGAGACTTCAATAACAGTCTTTAAGTGGCAACAGACAAGCAGGGAGAACCATAAATCATGCTAAAACCAACTATTCGAACTATTAAGAAAATAAACAAGCATGAAGACTAAAGAGAGAGATTAAAGACTCTAAAATACTTCAACAGAAGAAAACATGAAATAGTGAAGGATGAACGGGTCTAAGGTGCTTCCAGGAGTCATTTCTTAGCCTAAAACTTTCAACCTACTGTAGTAAGAAATCATGGAACAGAATGAAAACAGGAGAAAACATTAGACAGTTTAGAATACTTCACCAACAGCCAAGCTCATGGATCCAATGATAGAGCCTTCACAGTAACAAGCATGCAACAACATCATTAGGGCGTCCAAGACTTCAATTTCTTCTTCAACTTCAACAGACTATGTATTATTTCAGAGAGTTCCAATATTACAACTAGTGATCAACCAACGATTTCTCATCTTCTACAGCAGTATTTATAGAAGAATGAGGAGGTGAGATCTGATAAAAGATCTCTTAGGACAATTAATACAGATTAATGACTTCTCGGGCTTTGAGGAGCTCGATGAAGAAGTTTACAGATGTTCTGTCTGTATTAACTGTTTTACACTTAAGATTAAGCTCGGTGGGAGCTTTTGTTGACTTTTGAGGCTCTGTGTCATGTTGGAGTAACTCTGCAGATATTTTTTGCATTAAGTTCCTTGCAGAAGTAACTCTCTGGTTGCGCGGAGGCGACTATATTCGTTTGATCAATAACTGCGGCCTCAGTTTTGCATGCTTTGAGGCACAGGTGGCTTTGTGGTAGATAGGAGGAATCAATTCGCCTCAGATGTGGCGGTGGAGGCCTTTCTGTCTGATAGATCATTATGATTTCCTTTAAATCTGATTTAATTTGGAGGATTGCGCTTTCGATAATCAATCTTAGCCGTAATCCCCAAATTCGTCTTCAATCTTCATTCTGTTGTGTTATATCTTCAACACTGATACTCTTTTAATTTGTGATTTAATAACATAGTGTCTTGTTGATGTGCAGGCCACGTAGGGCTCGTATGGAATAAATGCCTCATGAAGCATTAACGAGACGCGGAGTGTGAGCCCTACGAATGGTTCCCTTTTGATAGTTCAAAGGCATGGGAATCATCATTCCCAGTCCTTGGCCTTTCTCGTTAATATGACGGAACAAACCATTCAGACCTGCAAAAATATGAAAAGAATTAAAAAATCCTACGTTTGTGGGTTTAACTGCTGTATAGGAGGTGGGGAGGAGCGTATTCGTTGGATGGCATCATCCAACGGTGTAGATCAGCCAAAAAGAAGGTTAAAAAGAGTAGAGGGAAGAATAAAACAAAATTGTTCGATCGCGCAATGATCAATGGTCGAGATTGGTTTTGAAAACCCTTTGGTGAAAGGTGGAGGGCGATAAAATAACATGGGAATGATCTGGGACCGTCCGATCTAGACACGTGGACAGTCCAGATCCAATCGGAGGATCGCAATCGGGGGAAAAACTTAAATGGCGCCGATGTACAGGGAAACGCCAATGCGATTGAGCGCTGGCCATCGATCTGAAGATCAAATCGACGACGGAGAGTGAATCGGAGGGGTTAAAAGGGCAGAGGAAGGGTTAATAATCGAAGCGATTGTGGGCCATTAGATGAGATCAAACGGACGGTCTGGATGTAATCGAAGACATTCAATCGGCGGGGAAAGAAATGGCACAGTGCTGAAAACTCACGATGCGATTAAGCGCTGACCGTTGATCTAAGGATTAGATCAACGGTGGAGAAAGAATCAGAGGGTTGGCTAATCAGAGGGAACAAACAAATGCATCTGATGGAAAACTCCAATGCGATTTTGCGCAGGCCGTTCGATCAGCTTAAGATCAACGGTGGAAATTGGTTTTTAAAACAAACCGGAAAAAACCCTTTATGATATACAAAACTCAAAAATTTTAATAAAAAAAGGTTTTTATGCTTCGGGGGCGGGATATATATATATATGGAGTGGTCTGGTGCCCGAATGTGGGGCCTTCAGATGTATGAAACACAAATAGACCCAGGGCTATATATATGGGGGCCAATCACATCAGAACCATTAGGCCCGGTCTTTCAATGAACCTATTGAAATTTTCCGATGCGATTGCGCTTCGGGTTTTTTTAATCTAACCAGTTTTATATTTACCACGTGACTTTGGCACATTAGATCAAAACTTTGGGCAAAATGGTTTTATGATTTAACAAAGGAAAAATACCATTAGGGAGTGAAAATTTATAATGTTATAGCGCCCAATGGTGGTCCCACGGGTTATATGAAATGATAATTTGATCGGAGGGCATAAGCGTAAGGCTTAATCGCATCAGAACTTTTCGGCATGGCACAAAGACTTGTGTGCTCAGATTTGTGCGATGCGATAAGCGCCGAAAAGGACTTAGCGCTTGGTCTTAGCACCATGGGCATACGGTGGGGAAGTGGTTAGGACTTAGCCCAAGGGGGCTTAAGTCCGTAGTAATAAAAAACTTGTTTTTAATGAAATTTTTCAGAGTTTTCAATGGATTTGGGGGTTTCGGTATAGTTTTAAAAATGAGTTTTAAACTATGTAAAGAGGGTTTTCACGAATGGGAGAAAAGGAATCATGAAAATAGAGGAGTTTTATGGAGAAAATGGGGAGCAAATGAAGGTTAGTTTTGAGTGGGGGGAGGGGGAAGATGATGATTTTACAGCAGTCTTTTCTCATGAAATCAGCAGAATTCTGAGTATAAAATGGAAACAGCAATGAAGATTTGGACAGAGGCATGAGGCCTTCAAGAGTCTTCAAGAGCCAACACTTTTTAGCAATAAAATTTGTTCCTTGAAGGCTCAAAAAGTTTTAGCCACCTTTTTCTATGACAAATTTTATAGGTGGCTAACAGCTTCATCATTGCTGACTTCTGGTTCATTGACATCTTCAACCTCGACAACTTTCTCTTTCCCTATGGAACCAAATACGAACCTTTTGTTGTAGATGATCTTGAACTTAGTATCTGTAGTAGTTTCTGCTGTGTAGGCTCCCTCTTCTCTGCCTCTTTTGTTTGAAGATTCTGGCTATTTAGAAGTTACCATAGCAAGTGTGGTATCCATTTTTCCTATTGGCTGTTCACTTCCAGTTGCATCTACCAATGTATTTTCTGCCCATTCTGTCTGATTAGAAAACTTTTCAATATCAGGCTTTGGCTCATGTATAAAAGGAGGTAGTTTACACTTGACCCTTATAATACTTAAAAGACCTTAGGGGTCATAATTCCAACAGAAACTCACTTGAAATTTCAGCTCTGACAATATTTTTTCTATCTCTTTATCAACATCTCTATTATTCACTATGAATGGACCAATCTGATTTTTTAATTTGAACCGGGTCTTCTTTTTGGAAGCCATGAAATTGATGGCATCAGCATTTAAAACCTGTCTCAAATACTCTAAAGCAAAGACTCTGATAGTCAAAAACTTAGGTAATTTGTATGGAAGAAGATTGGTTCCAAAGATTCTCAATTCAGTGTGTTTATCATACAAGTACCAATATCCCATTTTGCATTGCTCTGAAAGTTGTAATATCCTTTTCATTTCTTCACTTACCCTAGGTTGTTCTGCTTTATGTAGCAAATTCATAGCTGGCCTGATGAAAAAAATTGTAAAATATGTGTAGCTGTATTCACTTCCTTTTTTTCTCAACAATGATGTCCAAAAGACAACTGATAGAGGTTGGCCTTCTACATTCATTTTCTATAATGCTATTGGAAAGTGATCAGCTTGTGAGAATAATAACAAGTGAAATAAATAGGAAGAATATATGAATACCCCTTCAATGGGTAACTTTTTCAATTGATGGTGTATGTTATCAGCTATAAACCTAGCAAAGTCAAAGATCACAGCAGGAGGCTCACCAGGAGATAAAGTGGATAAAAACCCAAGGATGGATTCATCAGTAAATTCATCAGTGAAGTATCCTAATATGAAGGATAACATTGAAATTACATTCCTAGAACCCTCAAGAAACTTGGAAGTGGAATAGGGAGGATTAAGCTTTGGAATGTCCACATGACTAGGCATAAAATTCTGAAAAATCATAAATCTCTTAGGGAAATCCAATCCCAAATATAACTGAGTCAATGCTTCAATGGATAGGGGGACTGCCCTAGGGTCAAACTGTAGTTGCAACATTTCATTGATAGAATATACAGTGATAGAAAGAAGAATTTCCCTGTCAACATTCACAATTGATCTTTGGTCTGGAACATAGTACTTTTGGCACAGTCTTATCAGGTCTTGACTAGGGTGTGTTAATGGGATTACATACTTGGGTAAATTTGTATCCCAGACAGGCATGTCTTCTTTATCTAGAAACTTCTCATAACACCAATTAAAAACTTCTAATAGATTGAATTCTACTAGAGGGTCTACAATTTTGTAATCCAAATCAATTAAAGGGATGACTTCTTCATTAGACACTGGTGGTTGAAGAGGATTAACAGTCACAGTGGTCTTTGCAGTGATAGCAGGAGTATATTTTGGGTCTTTTGCTCCTTCAGACTTAGGAGGTTTGGATCCTCCAGGTTTAAAAAGATTGGATCCTCCAGTTTTAGGTGACATTTGCTTCTTTGTCATTTTGAGATAACTAAATCAAGACTATACAGTTTGCAATAGTTGATTTTTCTTAAACAGAGGGTAATTGAGCAATATTATAGGCTAAGATGATGGCAGTGGGTACTTCAGTGCTCAATTAGGAATTTGGGACACAGGCAACAGGTTTGAGACAGAAAACACAGGTTTTCTGAATGACTGTGACTGTAAAAGGGGTTTTTGAGATATTCTGTAGGTTTTAAAACCTTTTTGAACCATGGAATTGATCTTTCATGGGTCTTGGACTGAGGATTTGGCTTTAAATGAGGCTTTAAAGTAAACAGAAATTTCTGGAAAAAATTCTGCAGGTTTGCCCTAGTTTTCAAGGTTTTAGACACACTAGGATGGGAAATTCACTATTTATAACTTTAATTGGTTCAATTTGGAGGTTTAAATCATGAATTTTGCAAGCTAAATTTTGGAAAATACCTGATTTGCAGATATTTTGATACTTTGAGAAGGTTTCTGAAGCTTTGGTGGTTCCTGTGGATGGGTCTGGATCATTGATGTAGAGAATGGCTTCAAATGGTCTTCAAACATGGGATCAGCAATTGAATTCGAGTTTTTCTCTGGGTATAATTCAAATGGCTCCATGTCAAATTTAAAACCTTTGAACCAAGTTTCTTGCCCCCTTGGTATTTCTGTTACAAAAGCAATAATATTTGGTGTAATTGGCACAGTTAGCATCCCAACCTTAGTAGTTGTTCCATTGAAGTGTAAAGCAAATTCTTTAGACACCTGTGTGTGGAAACCCTGCAACTTTTCACAAAATCGAAGACAACCTACTCTGCTGAATGCCTCCATCACTGTTTGGTCTTCAATTATGTCCTTCATATTTTTAGGCTCATATCTTAAGCAGTGTCCCCCTCTGTGGACTTTCTTTTCCTCTGCCATGCTTCTCGGAAAACCCTATCAGCTTCACTTGAATATATGAAACAGCCTCGCTTGATTAGGATATATCTTCCTCGCTTGATTAGGATGAAGATAACCTTTGTATAGAACAACCAAAGGTTTTGCTTGACTACTTTAGAGCTCAAACACTCGAATGGAGGCAAATGAAACGATAATGACCAAATTAGGAAAGATTTTGAATTTGAAATGTCATCTCATAACTGAATGATGCGTCATTCATATCCTATCATGACAATGATGACTGTAGGATGGGTAAGTACATTGAATCTCATCACTAAATGACTCATCATACCACTAACCTATCATTTCCCAACGGATTCTGACAAATTTCAGCTCAATTGACAAGACGGTTAAGAAACCGTGCTTTTGTAGCACCCACAGTGTATTTTTCCCAGTTTGCACTACGAAAATATTAGCACTTTCATAGCACAAATCAACTTTTTTGAACTAACGACGCTACGAAAACGTGGATGCTTGGCTAATTGCACAGTTTTGACCCGAAACCTTATGGAATGACTCCTAAATGGAAAATATGAGTATTTGACCATGAATGGACCTTTAAAAGACTTTATTTGTACTTAATGATGACCTTTGAACTTCTGAAAATCCAACCTACCCTTAACCAAATCCTAAAATGACTTCTAAACCTATTTTGAAATCATGATAAAAAACAGAGTGAACCCAATAATGTTTTGAAAATTTTTGGGTGATAACACAGCCTTTGGTCTTTGTTTCTCTCTCCTCTCTCTGGTTTTATTCCCATCCCTTTGTTTTGATTTTTCCTCTTCTATTTGTCTCATTTTTGTTTTTATGCAATTTCCTTTTGTTATTAATTTTTCCTTGAACTATATTATAATATTGGTTCTTAGCTTTGTGTGTGTGTGTGTGGACATATCTTTTTCCCCCTCTCTGCCCATTATAACAATTATAATTTTTCGTTATTCATTTACCGTTTTTAATATCTCTTAATAACTTCAATATTTTAAGATTATTCCCTATACTATTATTCACCCCTTCTCCCTTATTATATTAATGTTATAATTTAATCATTTTACTATATTATTATATTATTCGTTGACCCTTATGAATAATGTTTTTAAATAATTAAAAACTTTTAATTTTCTAACTAATTAACTAAATAACAACGAGTTTTAGTAGTTATCACGAGGCAATGGCGCATCCTTACTATTTATTCATTGATATCGATCTCCTTCTTCACATTGTCCTGAGGATGAACCACATTAGATGTTTCAAAACGTCGACCTAATCCTAATGATGTGATTAATCCGAACTACATTTATCTACATTATGGATCACAAAAGTCTTAGATCTAACATAAAAATATACTATATTAAACTCAATAATATATAAATTGAACATAGTTTGATACATTTTATACATTTCTCATTAGACAAAAAAAAGGCCATCCGATGAGCTAAACTATTTGAGAGATAAGAAAGAGGAATAAAGTATAAGAAAAAAAGTAAGTGGAATGAATTCATTACCATCTTTAATAGACTATAAATTTATGATAAATTATTTTAGATAATTACTTATATCATGTTAGATCTAAGACTTTTGTGATTCATAATGTAGATAAATGTACTTTCGGATTAATCACATCATTAGGAATAGGTCGACATTTTGAACTAGCTAATGTGGTTCATCCTCACGACAAGTTGGAGAGACTAATCCATCTCGAGGAATAAATATTGGAGATGCATCATTGCTCGGAAATAACCGATGAGAGCTAGTTGTTAAGAACTAGTCGTTAAGACTCGTTGTTAAGAACTAACCATTAGAAAGTTAGTTAATTAGTTAGTTAAAAATAGATTAATTAAATAAATAAAAATTTATTAAAAAAGAGGGTTTATAAATTGTTATGTAATTAATATATATATATATATAAGTTAAGAAATAAAATGAATTAATTATTTAGATAAAAATAAATCAATAAATTAATTAAATAATATAAAATAATAAATAAATAAAGATACCTAAGAAGGTACTAGGGAGGGCAAAAATTATTAATAAATAAATAAAATAAAATAAAATAAAGTAATTAAGTAGTTAAAAATTAAAATTAAAATAAACCAATAAAATAATTAAAAATAAAATAAAACATTAAAAACATTAAAAAATTTAACAAAATTACTTAGTGAGAGCCGGGGTCCAACTCTTTCTTAATTTCTAACCATCATCACAGTTGAGAATCTTAGCATGTCATTCAATTTCGATCGCCTCCCTTAATTTCCTTTGGTGGAAGTGATCTACTTTGGCAACGACTTTTGAGTCTTCAATACAAACATGGTGGCAAGATTTTTCCACATGTTCAGCGAGAGCTGAGGTACGAGGCCGATTATGTCTAATATCCACAGCATGCTCCCGGATTCTCTACCTAATGGATCGACATTTTTCTCCTGTATAGGGAGTTCCACAAGAACAAGGAATCATGTAAACCCCTTTCATGTCCTTAGGGTCGATAGGGTCTTTAACGGACCCAAGAGAATTTCTAATAGTGCAGAGATGTTTGAAGGAAGCAGAGATATTATTTCTCTTAAGGACATGGGCAATTTTTTCCGTTGTCCCCTAGATAAATGGGAGATGGACCTTGGAAATAGGATCCACTCGAGTAGATTTTCCACTCAATCCTTTATATGCCTTGGAAATGGACCTTGGATGATGGACCTTGGAAATAGGACCCCACCGAATCGAGATCAATTAGTCTCTCCACCTGTCCTGAGGATGAACCACATTAGCTAGTTCGAAACGTCGACCTAATCCTAATGACGTGATTAATCCAAAAGTTCTTTTATCTACATTATGGATCACAAAAATCTTAGATCTAACATAATGTATTTTATTATATTTTTTTTAATTATCATTAAGAAACAAAAACAACGACACAAGAGATAGAACCCTGATATTAATGAAAATTTTATAAAACCATATTCCAAGATTTTAAAATCTTAACAAAGGAATCATTAAAACTTGTGTAATATAATTATATTATTAAATTATAATAATTTCGATATGCTTACGTCCTTGATAGATTAAAATTTTCAATTTATTATTAAAATTCAAATGAGATTTATATTATCAAATTAATTAATTAATTAAAAAATAAGTTAATTGATTATTTCAAAAATAATAATAAATATATAATAATAATTTATTATAAATTTATTATTAAAATTTAAATGAGATTTATATTATCAAATTAATTAATTAATTAAAAAATAAGTTAATTATTATTTCAAAAATAATAATAAATATATATTTTTCCTTTAGATAGTGATTTATTTTTAAGTTGAGGACTATAATATAATATGGTTAAATTTTATAGGGTAGACATAGAAGGTAAGTAAAGTTATAAAATGGATTAGAGAGGGATGAATTAATATATATTTAGAGGTAATTTTTATCTAAATATATAATTAATTATAATTAAATTTGGTATAATTAATTGTAATTAAATTTGTTAAAAGTGAAAATATATTGGATTCCAATTGGTTAAGAAGAAATATTATTATTATTATTATTGATATTTTTTAAATTAATATCAATATTTGTGTTTGATGTTTATTTGTTTTATTAAATATATAGATTATTTTAAAATTATTTTATTATTTTAAAATTTATGTTTACTTATATTAATAGTTTATTAATTTGAAGTTAAACAAGTATAATATATAGTGTTGTTGCTTAGTATTTCTTTTTTATGGAAAAAGTAAATGGTAGTGGAATAATGCCTCTTGAGAATAGTTATAGGGTAATATAATATGGACTTACTATATTAAAAATTTTGGAAAATTCAATTAATTAAAATGGATGCCTACATGCTCATGGGCTTAGAATAGACAATGACAGGGTGTTAGGTCACTTTGCTATGTTAGGGCACTTTGTGGTGTTAGGTGGATCTAGAAGTGGGATTGATGGAGGCAATAAAAATCAATGTAGGCAGTTGGATGCATGTGCAAAAGCTACACTATGATCAACTTCCATTCGAGTGCCGGAAATGCCATGTCTATGGTCACTTTGCCAGAGGATGCCCGAGCAATGGAGAAGCTAAGAAAGACAAGGAGGAGGGTTGGAATCAGTTCAAGCAGTCAAAGACCTCCCATAAAGCCCCCAAATCTAGATTCCCAAATGGTAAAGGCCCTTTGTCGGCTTTCGCCCAGAAAAACCCTCCCTCGAATGGATAGGAAAACAAGTTTGCATCCTTAAGGCCAACGTCAGAGGAAGTGCAGGAGGTCGAAATGCAAAATAAATCCTCCCCTGAAAAAGGAACTACCTCAAGCTTGATGCAAGGAGAGAATGCCTTAGAAAGGCCTAAAGAGAAACATGCAGAAGTAGATGAGGAGGAACAATACACGAAGGAATCAGAGGAGGAAGGAGAAATAGGGAAGTCTCAAATTTCGGCTAGAAGATCGACAAGAGGTCGAAATTCTGCCCAGGAAAAGAGAGAGCAGGAAACCTACAAGGATAAGCTCCAGGTAAGTCAGCCTACCCTCGAGAAACTCATTGCTAAAACTCCGAAGATGACTAGAAATCATATCCAGGGCTCCAAGGGAGCTCCTCATTCTCAAAAAAGTAAATGATGAAGATCGTCTCCTGGAATTGCAGAGGTATGGGGAACAAAGTGAAAGAAGAAGCCCTAAGAAGTATTCAAAGGCTAGAAACCCCAAACATTCTATTAATCCAGGAGACAAAAATGGAGGACAAAGACTTCCTCCAAATAAGCAAGAAAATTTGGAATAAAGGGAATGGACAGGCAGTTTCTGCTCGAGGAGCCTCTGGTGGATTGGGCTCTCTTTGGAATACCAACAAGTTCACGAAGGTCACTGAGATTTTAAATACTCACTGGCTGTTCCTGAAACTCTAGCATCTCGACACAAAGGAGGTCCTCTCTCTCTTCAATGAGTATGTCCCTGTGAACATAGGGGAAAAGAAGGCCTGTTGGGACTCTATCAAAAACCTGGAAGAATTAGAGAACCTGGAAAACACTATAATTGCTAGAGACCTAAACCTCACCTTGCATTCGTCAGAAAAGCGAGGAGGCAGCATCATAAGGGATCCAGCAAGGGAATGGGTGGAGGAACTCATGCAGGATTGGGACTTGCTCGACATCAAGCCCTCCTCTGGTAAGTTTACTTGGTCAAACAAAAGAGTCAGTCCAGGACACATCGCTGCAAGGCTTGATAGATTTATGGTTCATAGCTCCTTTCTCCTTTTAGGACTTGAAGCTAGAATGGATGTTCTCCCTTGTAGTGCATCTAATCATAAGCCTATTAAATTAGAGTTGCTGCCCCAAAAGGATCATGGCCCTATTCCATTCAAATTCAGCCCTCTATGGATTAAGGACCCTGAATTCTTGAATAAGATCAAGGAATGTTGGAGGACTCCTGTCAAGGGCTCCCCATTCTTTGTTTGGGAAGAAAAACTCAGAAGAGTCAAGGCTATTCTAAAATGTTGGGAAAAATCCCTTCAAAATCCAGCCTTCGTAAGAAATCAAGCTCAAATCAATCTTGAACTTCATCAATCTCAAACGGAAGAAGCTAAAATAACTAAAGAAGTCCTAAATAAGGAGTTAGAATTACAACTCAAGTTTCATAAGGCATGTCTGTCGGAGGAAGAATACTAGAGACAAAAATCTCGTACCCTTTGGCTTAAAGTGGGAGATAGAAATTCCTCCTTCTTCCACAAACAAGCCCAAGCGAGAAGAAGCTTCAACTCCATCTCAGAAATCAAAGAAGAGGACACAATACACAAGGACTTCAAAAACATCAAAAGAGCAGTGTTTACTCATTTTAAAAATATCTTCAGTGAAGATGGGGGGAGAGACTGCAATTAAGAAAATTTAGATGAGGTTCCTTCAAAGATCACCGCTAAGATGAACCAGTTCCTTGAAGCTAAAGTCACCAAACAGGAAATTAAGGTGGCCCTTTTTGCCATGGAGCCTGACAAAACGCCCGGTGCGGATGGATTCACTACCATATTTTTGCAAGTATGTTGGCAGATAGTTGAAAATGATCTGCATAAAATGATCTTGAAATCCCAAGCCTGCCAGAAAATTGGGGGCGACACCAATATTGCCTTTCTGGCACTCATCCCTAAGGAAAAGGGAGTCAATGTCTTTAGCATATTTCACCCAATTTCACTTTGTAACATAGGCTACAAGTTGATTACCAAGGTGATTTCCAATAGAATGAAAAGTATCCTTCCAACCATCATCCCGGAGAACCAAGGGGGATTTTTTCACGGAATGCAACTTGTGGACAATTTCATCTTAGTCCAAGAGGCAATCCACTCAAACCTGCAGCGTAAAGAAAAGGGCATGGTTGTCAAATTAGACCTAGAAAATTCCTTTGATCATGTTAGACACAGCTTTCTCTTGGAGGTATTGCACAAGTTTGGGTTCAGGTCTAACTTTATTAATTAGATTCGGGCTTGTATTTCTGAGCCTTGGATTGCCCCGTTGGTGAACGGAAGAGCTATAGAATTCTTCAAGGCAACAAGAGGGCTTCATCAAGGGTGTCCTCTCTCCCCTCTCCTCTTCATAATCCAAGCTTTTGTTCTAAGCTTCTACTTGGACAATAAGCATTCAAACCAAGAGATCATGGGCCTTAACATTGCAAGAGGGGTCAAAAGCATAAATCATGCTCTTTTTGTCGATGACTCTATTTTGCTATGGGTTTCCTCTACCCTTACGGCATCAAGATTCAAAGAGGTGTTGGAGGACTTCTGTGAAACAACTGGCAGCATCCTAAATAAGGGAAAATGCCACATTTACTGTTGGAACACTTCTGCCAGCGTCCTCTGTGCAATCTCAAGAGGAACACTTCTTGGGGCTTATCATGGCTCAATCTCGCAGGTAAGTCGGTTCTTATTAAAGCAGTCCTCAGCAGCCTGCCTATTTTTCAATTCTCTGTTATGCTCGCCCCCTCATTTTTCCTCAGAAAATGGAGTAGTTTATTCGAAAGTTCTTCTGGAAAGGTGGAAGACATAATGAAAACAAAATTCCTTTGGTAAGTTGGGACAAGGTCACCAAGCCTTTGATGGAAGGAGTTCTAAGTTTTAAAGATCTCTATACACAAAACGTGGCCATGGGAGCTAAAGTCATGTGGCGTCTTATAGCTCCCAATCTTTGCTGGGCCCAAAATGCCTTGTGGAAGAAATATTTTCATGGTTCCAAAAAATGATGCCTTGACAGTCCTAGCACAAAGGTTGGTTCGCAACTCTCCAAGCTTTGGGTCAAAGCCACCCCCTGATCAATCTTAATGCATTCTGGATCCCGGGCAATGGCAAGAATACAAAAATCTAGGAGGATCAAATCATGGATAACCTGCCCCTTTCTGAATCAAATTCCCTTCAAGCATTGCAGAGCTGGATGACTAACGCAGGCTACAAAACTCTTTGGGACATTTCGACATGGAAACAAAATCACTAGCATATTTGGAAGCGAATCCAAGTCCCATTGGAGCTGGTACGTGATTTGGATTAATTTCTAAAGCTACTCAAAGGAAAGGCATCGATCCACGAGAGGAGAGCCGAAAAACGTGGCTAGGGTCCTCAATCGGGCTCATACATTGTGGTGTTGGGCTATAAAAAATTGAAGGAGTTGCCTTACGTTCCTCCAAACCCGACAACGTGGAAAGGACTCTGGAGACACAGGTCCATCCCAAAAATTTCTTTGTTCTGTTGGTTAATCTGTCATAACAGAATTCTGACAGAGGATATATTAAAGACCAGAGGCTTCCAGGGACCTTACAAATGTCAATTATGCAGTGAGAATGAGGAAAACGTTGGTCATCTCTTGTTGAGCTGCAAGTTCACAGAGGAAATCTGGAAGGACATTCTGAGTCCTTGGAAAAATAATATTAATTTCCCCTCCTCAATCTCTGATTTATTTTCTAATTGGCTGCATATCTTTCCAGGGGATCTTCCAAAGAATGAAAGCTTCAAAGCTACCTAGCTCACCTTGCCAAAAATCATTTGCTAGCAAATTTGGCTGAAGAGAAACATGAGAATTTTTAGAGATAAAGGATAGGATGTGAAAATTATCATTGTCAAAATTAAATGTCAATTGAAAGAAAGTTTGGGGGATCGGCTTGAGGATACTAATCTAAGTCAGCAAGAGCTAGATTGGGGTGCCATGATGGGCCTCAAGTTTTCTGAAACTGTAAGACAAAGCAAGCCATCCTTTGAATGGAAAATCAGAAGCAATGGTAGAGACTTCCCAACATGGTCCAGCAAGAAATCTAAACCTTTTATTTTGTTTGACGGGGCAGCCAAAGGAAACCCTGGCCTTACTGGTGCTGGAGGAGTAATCAAGAACATTGAAGGCAGAAGTTTCCACAGTTTCGCCTGGGGGTTGGGCTACAACACAAGCATACAAGTAGAAGAACTTGCTCTGTTCCAAGGCCTCAAGCAAGCCAAGGCCTTAGGCATCAAATAAATAATTGTAATCGGGGACTCTTAGTCCATCATCAAAACCATGGTAGAAAAGTCAGTCCCCTCTGATTTTAGATTTGCAAGAGTGGTGGCTAGAATCAAAACCCTGGTCAATTCCTTTCAAAGAATTAACTTCTTTCATGTGTTGAGGGAGAATAACAAGGATGTAGATTTGGAAGCCAATAAAGTTTTCCGTCTCTCTTTTGGCTCTCTTTTAAGATACCGGGTCAAAGAATGGGATCCAATTCCCTAAATCCTTGTAATCATGTTTTATTGAATTTTTCTGAACCAATTTGTTTGCATTCACAAGTTTGGGAAAATTTCAAAGATTGTCTCAATCGCTAAATGTAAGACTCATCGGCTCTTAATCCTTTAGGCCAGCGAGCTCCAGACAAGAGAGAAAATGATGTAGAAGCATGAGGCTTAGAGACAAAAGGCTTCATTAATTACTCCAAAAATCCAAAAAAAAGTTTACAAGCAAAGGTGTTAGTACCTTTAGCTGTCAGTTTACAGTTTTACTAGATAGGGTTGAACTAGTATCTAGGAAATTGAACAGTTTTAGATTTGATTCAGCATATTTAGCCTTCAGTTGATAAATTTAGGGAATATATTATGTAATTATGATTTTATCTAAATTAGGAGAATTTGATCCTCAAGAGGAGGCCAACTGTTATGTAAAAAACTATAAATGTAACCTCTGAGAAGGAGAAAATCGAATTTGGACCATAGAAGATTTGATTGAGAGGATTTTGCCTCTGATTTAATAAAATTGCATAATGTAACTATTTTTTGTATGCTTGGAAAATTCCCAGAGGATTTCATCTCTTCGAATCCATTGGATTTATGTTTTTCTGTGTAGAAATTGAGAGTGATTAGCTTCTGTGTGAAGGAGAATTTAAGTATATTAAACTTTTGTGTAAAAGATTCAAAGGGAATTGAAGGAATTCTGGTTTCTTTCTTGAGATCGTAAATTGATAATCGATTTATATTTGTTGAATTACAGAGCGGGAAAGGAGGATTCAAGAGGAACTGAAGTGAAAACTGTAAACCAGCAGAAATCTGTCTTCAAACACGATTGAAAACAAAAGTTTGTAGACCAAGCGGTTTTGAGAAAAACCAACCACTGTTTTCACACTACTTTTGGCATGCGAGTGGTTTTGTTCTATTTGAACGCAATCGAATAGTAACGTGACATGTCACGGTGGTAAAACCGCCAGTTTTGCGTGAATTTTGGTTGATAAGTCACCGGGGCTATTTTTACGCGATAACCATCCGATCGTAAACAATTGAGATCCGACAGTGTTCGCGTCGGTAGCTACGTGGAATTTAATAAAAAGGTATGGACCGATGGAGTTTATTCAATAGATTTTTATTAAGGATTTTGAAGTCCGAAACCCCATTTCCAAAATTTTTACATTGTTTAAAAGTAAATTATTACATTTTCGAAGGATTTAAACATTGGTTAAATTGAATTATTATGTTATGAATGGATAAAGGGACTTTTTCTTCTGAATTTCATTTTATTAAATCAATCAATCAAATTTAATAAATTTTGATGACCGAGAGTGGAAATAAGGATCAGGAACAAATTCCTCCTGAACTAGAAAACATAGTAACAAAATTTGAATAGCTCTCCTTAACACCCGCACCCACACTGCCATCATTTGTAGTATCAGAGCAGTCTTCAGAGCATTTTTCAGACACTGAAAAAGCTTCCAAAAGTCAGAAAAATAAACCCAACATGGCTATCATAATTGGTAGAGGAGGTGGTAGAAGAAGAGGTAGACCAGTTGCAAATGTTGAAGTACTAGAGACTATGCAGCAGATTCAAGCTAGATTGGAAGCAATGGAAGCTGGACAACAGAGAGATCCTGAAGATGTCAGTGAACCTGAAGCTGAAGAAGAAGAAGAAGCAAATGTTGAGCTTACTCCTGAGATGAGATTCTTTAAATCAGTTTTAGGATCTACATCCAAACCTAGACTTGAAGTACCAGCTTTTGCAGGAGGATTGAATCCAGAAGAGTTGATACACTGGATCAATGAAATGAATAAATGCTTTGATTATGAAGAGATGGGTGAAAAAAAAAGTTAAGTTTGTTGTCACAAGGTTAAAAGGACATGCAGCACTTTGGTGGGATGGAGTGCAAGCAGAAAGAAAGAGAGTTGGTAAGCAGCCAATCAAGAATTGGAACAGAATGGTGGAAAAGTTGAGAGGTAAGTTTTTTCTTAGTGATTATCAGCTTTCATTATTTAGACAAATGCAGAATCTTAGACAGATATTAATGACAGTAAAATAATACACAGAAGAATTTTACAAAGTGAGCATAAGAGCAGGACAAATTCAAGATACAGCAGAGAAGATTTTCAGGTACATAAATGGTCTCAGAATGGAGATTCAAGATGAGATAAGTATATTGTCTCCTAAAATAGTAGAAGAGGCTTACCAAATGGCCTTAAAATCTGAATAAAAACTCATAAGAAAACAATCTGCCAAAGGAAGAGGTACTTTCTGAGGAAGAGGAAGTCAAGGTGGTAGAGGAAGATCTACAGCACCAAGAGATGGAGCTAGCAGCAGCTCACCTCAATATGCACCCACAGAAGGTGATACAAGTGGCAGAAGGAGTCCTTATAGAGGAAGAGAAGGCAGAAACAGAGGAAGAGAAGTCAGATGTTACAAATGTAACAAATTAGGACATAGAGCCTATGAATGTATAGAGAATGTGGGGACAAACCAGAGAAATGCAATTGTTGCTCAAACTGAAGAAGAAGCAGCAAAGTTGCATGTAACAAAGAAATAAATTGTACTAGAGAAAGGAGAATCTTTAGTGGTTAACAAGGTTTTGTTAAAACAAACAAAGGAAGTTGTTGAACCAACATAGAGAAAGACTTTGTTCAGAAGTGTGTGCAAAGTTCAAGGGAAATGCTATCAATTGGTAATTGATAGTGGCAGTACAGATAACTTGGTCTCTACAGAGGTGATAGAGAAGTTGAAATTGAAGAGAAGGGAACATCCAACACCCTACAAGGTGTCATGGCTTCAAAAGGGACATCAACTGATAGTAAAGGAACAATGTGAAATAGAATTGCAAATGTGCAGTTACAAAGATAAAATCATGTGTGATGTGATGCCTATGGATGTGTGTCACATATTTTTGGGTAGACCTTGGTAGTATGACAAAGCAGCAGTACATGATGGAAAGAGAAACACTTACAAGTTTTTCAAAGATGGTATGAATGAAACATTGTTACCTATGGAAGAAGAAGATGCATCAAGTAAAAATTCTGATCCAAAGGCTTTATTGTTGAGTGGAAAAGAATACTTGCAGCATATTGAAGATGATGAGGTAAATTTTGCTTTAGTTTGCAAACCTAAGGTAGTATTTACTTCTTCTAAAATTTATGATTTGCTAATTGAAATTCAAGAAATGTTGGAGAGTTATTGTGATATTATTGTGGATGATTTTCCTGATAAATTACCACCTATAAGAAGAATCAGCCATCAGATAGATTTGATTCCAGGATCAAATTTTCCAAACAAATCAGCTTACAGAATGACTCCTACAGAAAAATGAAGAAATTAGAAAGCAAGTATAGGAATTGGTTGACAAAGGTTTGATCAAAGAAAGTTTGAGTCCTTGCACAGTACCTACAGTATTAAGTCTAAAGAAAGATGGAGGTTGGAGAATGTGCACTGATTCAAGAGCAATTAACAAGATAATAATCAGGTATAGATTTCCTTTACATAGAATTAAAGATTTGATGGATTGTTTGAGTGGAGCAATATATTTTTCAAAACTAGATTTGAAAAGTGGGTATCATCAAATTAGGATAAGGGAAGGAGATGAATGGAAAACAACCTTTAAAAACATGAGGGATTGTATGAATGGATGGTAATGCCTTTTGGTTTATCAAATTCACCTAGTACATTTATGAGACTTATGAATGAAGTATTGAAGGAATTTATTGGTAAATTTGCAATAGTATATCTGGATGATATATTAATTTACAGCAAAACAAAGGAAGAACATCTAAGACATCTTAATTATGTCTTAAGAAAGTTACATCAAGAGAAGTTATTGATAAATTTAAAGAAATGTTCATTCATGAAAGAATAATTGGTATATATAGGTTTTTTTGTTTCTGCTGAAGGATTAAAAATGGATCTAGAGAAGACAAAGGCAATTGTGGAGTGGCCTTCACCTAAAAGTGTTTTTGAGGTAAGAAGTTTTCATGGTCTTGCTAGTTTTTATAGAAAATTCATAAGGAATTTTAGTAATATCAATGCACCTATCATTGAAACCATGAAGAAGGACAAACAACCATTTAAATGGATTGTTGAAGCTGAAAGGAATTTTCAGTTCTTAAAGCAAAAGATAACTGAGAAACCTGTCTTAGTTTTTCCTGATTTTAATAAACTTTTTCAAGTAAAATGTGATGCCAGTGGGGAAGCTATTGGAGTTGTATTAAGTCAAGAAGATAGACCTGTAGCATATTTCAGTGAGAAGCCGAATGAGACGAGGAGGAAGTACTCTTCTTATGACAAGGAATTTTATGCAATTGTACAGCCATTGAAGAAGTGGAGACATTATTTAATGTCTAAAGAATTTGTGCTATATTCAGATAATCATGCTTTACAGTATATTATGCAACAGCCTAAATTGAATCAAAAACATGAAAAATGGGTTGAATATCTTCAAAGTTTCAACTTTGTATCGAAGCATATAAGTGGTCAAGTAAACAAGGTAGCTGATGCCTTGAGTAGGAAAATCATTCTTGTTCAAGAAAGTCAAATTCAAGTGTTAGGTTTTTATTTTCTTAAAGAACTCTATAAGATAGATTTGGATTTCAAAGAAGCATTTGAAGCATGTTGTAATCATGTTTTGATAGACAGAAGTCAATGGTTAGATTATTTCTTGCAAGAGGGTTTATTGTTCAAAAGAAATCAGTTGTGCATACCAAATTGTTCTATGAGAGAAAATTTAATCAGGGAGAAACATAGTGGTGAACTTGCTTGACATTTTGGTGTTGATAAGACTTATGAGCAACCAAGTCATTTTTATTTTTGGACAAGGATGCGATCTGAAGTGGAAAAGTATGTGAAGAATTGTAAAATTTGTCAATATGCAAAAGGGAAAAGTCAAAATGCAGGTTTGTACATTCCATTACCTATTCCAGACAGACCTTGGGATATGGTAAGTATGGATTTTGTTTTAGGATTGCCTAAGACATAGAGAGGAAATGATGCAATATATGTTGTAGTTGACAGATTTTAAAAAATGGCACATTTTATTCCATGTTATAAAACCAGTGATGCTACTCATGTTGCCAAATTGTTTTTCAAGGAGATTGTCAAATTACATGGGTTACCTAAAAGTATTGTCTCTGATAGAGACACCAGATTTGTTGGTCATTTTTGGAGGACATTGTGGAAGAAGCTTGGTACTAAACTAAGTTTCAGCTCATCTTATCACCCTCAGACTGATGAGCAGACTGAAATAGTGAACAGGAGTTTGGATAATCTTTTGAGAAGTCTTACAGGAGAACTTCCTAAACAGTGGGATCATATTTTACCACAGACAGAGTATGCATATAATGATTCGCCTAAAAAAAGTACAAGACAGAGTCCATTCCATATAGTTTATGGAATGCACCCAAGAGGAGTATCTGAATTGAGGAACTTGGGAAAAGCAGAAATGAGAAGTGTTGAAGGAGAAGAGTTTGCATCATAAATTCAAGAAATACATGAACAGGTAAAGCAACAACTACAAGACAGCAGCATCAAGTACAAAAAAATAGCAGATTTGAGAAAAAGAGAAGTTAATTTTGAAATTAGTGATTTGGTTTTAGCACACTTAAGAAAAGAAAGATTTCCAAAGAGGAAGTATAACAAGTTAAAATTCAAAAAGATAGGACCATGCAAGATATTCAGAAAGTTTTCTGCAAATGCCTATGAAATTTAATTACCATCTGATATTAGAATATCTCCAATATTCAATGTTGCAGATTTGTACAGATATGAAGATAGTGGCACAAATAACAGACCAGAAGACAGAGAAAATATTGACTGGGTAAAACAGTTACCCACAGCAAAGACATTACAGCCAGAGAGGATCTTAGACAAGAAAGTGTTTAAGAAGACCAGAGGACAGGAGTATTTTCAATATTTGATCAAGTGGAAGGATCAACCAATTGAGGATGCTACTTGGATGACAGAAACCATGCTGCAGAAATTGGGCAGTTCTGTGGAGGAGCTCATGGACAGGAGCCCATGAAGATTTTTTTCCTTAGGAGTTTGATGCAGGAGCATGAGGCTTAGAGACAAAAGCCTTCATTAATTATTCCAAAAATCCAAGAAAAAGTTTACAAGCAAAGGTGTTAGTACCTTTAGCTGTCAGTTTACAGTTTTACTAGATAGGGTTGAACTAGTATCTAGGAAAATTGAACAGTTTTAGATTTGATACAGCATATTTAGCCTTCAATTGATAGATTTAGGGAAGATATTATGTAATTAGGATTTTATCTAAATTAGGACAATTCGATCCTCAAAAGGAGGTTGATTGTTATGTAAAAAACTATAAATGTAACCTCTGAGAAGGAGAAAATCGAATTTGGACCATAGAAGATTTGATTGAGAGGGTTTTGCCTCTGATTTAATAAAATTGCAGAATTTAACTATTTGTTGTATGCCTAGAAAATTCTCGTAGGGTTTCATCTCTTCAAATCCATTGGATTTATGTTTTTCTGTGTAGAAATTGAGAGTGATTAGCTTCTGTGTGAAGGAGAATTTAAGTATATTAAACTTCTGTGTAAAAGATTAAGAGGGAATTAAAGGAATTTTGGTTTCTTGCTTGAAATCGGAAATCAATAATCGATTTACATTTGTTGAATTATAGAGTGGGAAAGGAGGATTCAAGAGGAACTGAAGTGAAAACTGTAAACCTGCAGAAATCCGTCTTCAAACGCGATTGAAAACAAAAGTTTGTAGACCAAGCGGTTTTGAGAAAAACCAACCATTGTTTTTGCATTGCTTTTGGCATGCGAATGGTTTTGTTCTATTTGAACGAAATCGAATAGTAACGTGACACGTCAGAATGGTAAAACCGCTAGTTTCGCATGACTTTTGGTTGATAAGTCATTGGGGCTATTTTTACGCGATAGTCGTCCGATCGTAAACAATTGAGATCTGACGGTGTTCGCATCAGTAGCTGCGTGGAATTTAATAAAAAGGTATGGAACGATGGAGTTTATTCAATAGAGTTTTATTAAGGATTTTGAAGTCCGAAACCCCATTTCGGAAAGTTTCAAACATTGTTTAAAAGTAAATTATTACATTTCCGAAGGATTTAAAAATTGGTTAAATTGAATTATTATGTTATGAATGGATAAAGGGACTTTTGCTTCCACGTGACATTTTATTAAATCAATCAATCAAATTTAATAAAGTTTGATGACTGAGAGTGGAAATAAGGATCAGGAACAAATTCCTCCTGAAGTAGAAAACATAGTAACAAAATTTGAACAGCTCTCCTTAACACCTGCACCCACACTGCCATCAGGAAACTCGAGCTTTGAAACTGCTTTTTGTAATATGTTTTGTGGCATTCTTTGTTAAGTCCCTATATTAATAGTGTAGTCCCTTATTATGTTAGTGTAGCCCCCCTTATTGTTATTGTTGTGCCACTGTAACCCCCATATTGTTATTATTGTGCCCTTACATTATTATTGTTAGGTCGACTAGGATTACATTGTGGCCCCATGGACTCCTATATATAGAAAGGAGGTCTTTTCATTTGTATCATCCAAGAATTGTTCATTCATGTAATGTATTGGAGGTTTCCCCCTCGAAGTGGCTTATTTCTAAGGCGTTGATATCTTTTTTCTTCTCTTTTTGGAGCTGGTTTCACAACATTTGGTATCAGAGCTTTGAGATTCTAGGGTTTCGTTGCTCCAAACAGGTCATCGTGGCATTTTCTCTATAACTTTTTTTCTACGAAGGTTCAGAATCTGAAATTTTTAGAGTGCGAAGCCAAAATCCTGAGGAACATCGTCGCAAAATTTCAGAGCTTGTTTTGCAACATTTTCAGAGATATGATCTGTGCAAATTAGGTCATTTTGTAGGCTCCTAAATTTAACCTAAACAGGTCATCGTGGTATTTTCGTAATAAATTTTTTCTACGAAAGTTTAGAAGCTGAAATTTTTAGAGTGCGAAGCCGCAATCCTGAGGAACAGCATCGCAAAATTTCAGATATTGGTTCGCAATATTTTTGGAGATATGATCTGTGGAAGTTAGGGCTTTTTGAGGCTTCTGAATTTCATCTCAAAGAGGTGATCGTGGGAAAATATTCATAGCTCTCTCTCTGAGCATCGGATTGGAATGCTGTAAAAAGTGGCCACAAGTACACGGACTGTAGTTTTCGTTCTATCAATTTTAGAGCCAAAGGAGGAAACAGTGACACGCGGAAAGTCGTACAAGTTCGCTCTACTGAACCAGTCCAAAATTAATAATGTTACCGATGAAATAGGTAACCTCATTGTTACCTACTTTTTGAAGTATCAATAAAAACACCTGATTTTGAAAAAGTGGCGATGCAAAATCAAGAAAAAAAAATTTGAGCATGTTTTTGGCACTTTAAGTTTTTTTCATTTTGTTGTTTTGCAGCAGTTTTGGCACGCAAATCGAGGTTTTGGACAGCAGCATTAATTGTTGTTTGCACAGATTTTGAGGAGGCCGTACAGCTGCATTTATTGCAGATTTCTGGGCACACAAATCGAGGAGAACGTACAGCATTTATTGCTGTTCTGTTTTTGCTGTTTGTACATTTTCCGAGGCGGTGGTTAAGCACGGAAAACGAGATAAGTTGTAAAAGTCTGTTTGCTGATTTTTTTGCTAAATATTTCTCTCACTGTAAAAAGCATTTTCCAGAAATAAGAAGGAGCTTTCGAACTGGTTTTCCCCAAGAGTTGTAGGGGGTTTTTCCAGGGTCATGTTGACCAAAAATATCCGTGTCAAATGTGTGAATGACTGTTTTTATGCTTGCTGATTTTTAATTCTGCATTTTCCAGCATTCTGAAAAATTTCCAGAATTTGTGTTTTCAGCAAAACTTATTTTCCAGTTTGTTAAATGTATGGATATGGGAAAGGGCATTTAACTATTTTGGAGTAATAAGGTGAAAATTGAAAACCGGGGTGGGAAACTATAAATTTCTACATGGTATCAGAGGTTGAGTGCTGAAGAGCAGTTTGGGACATCAAGGAGGAAAATTACAACCTGCTGATTTTTCACTCAGAAAATTCCAGCAAGCTGATTTTTCACAAACAACAGTTTTATCTTTACTACAGCAGTGCTATTTTTCAGTTTTAGGACAGCAGGATGTCTTTGGGACTGAGGGTGGAGGATAGGTTGGATGGGCATTCCAATTACAGCATTTGGAAGGAGAGAATGCAGAGTATCTTTGAGGAGGCAGAAGTCTGGGACATTATGGTGCATACCACACAGAACCCTGTAAATGTGCCTACTGATGCTACTCAGTTGGCAGCGTATAATAAAAAGAACAACAAGGGTAAGAGATTGATTCTAGACGAAATCAAAGACCATTGCATTCCTCATGTGAGAGGGAAGAGAAATGCTCATGAGATGTGGACAGCATTGTCCAATCTCTACCAGAGTACCAATGAGAACCGGAAAATGGTCCTGAAGGAAAAGCTGAAGACCATTAAGATGGGTAATGATAGTGCAGTTGGATATCTCACAAAGATTACTAATGTGAGAGATGAGTTGGCAGCGATTGGAGAGGCCATTCCACCCACTGAGTTGGTGCGGATTGCAGTGAATGGCCTCCCCCGTTCATGGATGAACTTTGCTAATGGGGTTTGTGCACGTGAGACCCTTCCCACATGGGAGAGGTTTTGGGATGATTGCATTCAGACAGAGATCAGGAAAGGTCAGCTTGGGGCAGCCAAGCCAGTTGAGCAGGATGAGGATGTAGCACTGTTGGCAGGACGCAAGAAAGGCAAAGGGAAGAAGCAGGCTTCCACAAGCAATGGTGGGGGCAAGGGCAATGGTAAAGGTAAACAGGATAACTCACAGAAGGACTATTCCAAAGTGAAGTGTTGGAATTGTCAGAAGATGGGACACTATGCAGTTGTGTGTCCGGAGAAGAAGAAGAAGAAGGGGAAGAACCAGAGCATGGCAGCTTCAGCAGAGGTTGAGGACTTTGCAAATCGTTTTGACCGGGAGTTTGGGTTCACTGCGTGTGAGTCCTCTAGTGCGGGATTATCTGCCATAGAGGTTCAGAGGGAGCATGCATTTCCCTCGATTAGCGGAGCATCTTCGGGTATCTGGTATGTGGACAATGGGGCTTCACGTCACATGACAGGAGTCCGTGAGTACTTCTCAGAGCTTTCAGAGAGTGGCACTGATGTAGAGGTAGTACTCGGTGATGACAGAGTTGTTAGAGCAGTCGGTGTGGGAACATTGACATTTCAGAGGGAGTCCAAACCTCCCTTGAAGGTGTCGGATGTTCTTTATGTGCCAGGGATGAGGAAGAACCTCATATCCGTCTCAGCTTTGGAGGACAGAGGATATGAGATATTGTTCAGGGGAGGAGAGGTGTTGATGTATCCCAGGGGCACTCCAGCTAATTCAGCTAGAGTGATAGGTGTACGCCATGCAAAGGTGTACAAGTTTGCATTTCAGTCCCTTTTGGCATTGAGCAGTAGTACCGACAGCAGAGCTAGCAGTTCTGAGCATTGTGAGATTTGGCACCGCAGGATGGGGCACATGCATCATGGAGCCTTGAGGACTTTGCGGGAGATCACTACAGGTGTGCCAGATTTCAGTACTGATCACTTTGATACTTGCAGAGGATGTGCGATGGGCAAGTTTGCCAAATCCCCTTTTCCCAGCAGTGACAGCAGAGCGACCGGGATACTTGATTTGATTCATTCCGATGTGAGCGGTCGGATGTCTCATGTTTCCTTGAGTGGATATGAGTACTATGTGTTATTCATTGATGATCACTCCAGGAGGACTTGGATTTATTTCTTGAAGACCAAGAGTGAGGTCTTCAAGCGGTTTCAGGAGTTCAGAGCTCTTGTGGAGACACAGACAGGTCGGAAGATCAAGTCCATGAGGTCGGACAATGGAGGAGAGTACACCCTCGGAGAGTTTGTTGACTATTGTGCGGAGGCAGGCATTAGGAGGGAGTTCATTGTTCCTTACAACCCCCAGCAGAACGGGGTTGCGGAGAGGAAGAACAGATCCATTGGAGGGGCTGCCAAAGCCATGTTGCATGATCAGGGGTTGCCATTGTTTTTGTGGGCAGAGGCCTGCAACACAGCTGTTTACTTGCAGAACAGGAGTCTGCATCGTGCCTTGGGGCACATGACTCCGGAGGAGGCTTTTTCTGGGAAGAAGCCTGATATTGGTCATCTTCGTATCTTTGGGTGCATTACATACTCCTACATACCCAAGGAGAAGAGGACCAAACTAGAACCCACCGCAGAGAAGGGTATCTTTGTGGGCTACAGTGAGACCTCCAAGGCCTTTCGGATTTACATTCCTGCGCAGAGGAAAGTTGTTGTCAGGCGGGATGTGAAGTTCGAGGAGGACAGGGCCTTTAGGAGGTCACGGGAGTTGGAGTATCTGGATCAGCCAGACCCTCAGCAGCAGTTGAGTCAGTCGCAGGGATCCAGTGGGCAGGGATCAGGAGGATCCGGAGGTACATCTATGACGATGTCAGGTCCGTCAGTGGGGAGTGGCTCACCGAGTCAGAGAGGTGGTGCTACGGGCAGCATGCAAAGCAGTCCACAGAGCAGTTCACTAGGGAGTCCACTGATGGACAGTTCACACGGTACCTCAGCTTCTACAAGTTCAGGTGCAGGCAGGAGGACAGCAGACAGACAGTCAGGAGTTCAGGCTCCTGATGTTGAGGAGGAGGAGTTTTATTCTCCGGCGGGAGAAGTGTGCTCAGGGAAGAGGAAGCCCAAGTGGCTTCAGGACACCTTGAGAGATGCCACATCTGTTGCTGAGCCTAAGAGGCCGGTCAGAGAGAGCAGACCACCTGAGAGGTTTTGTAGCTATATGGCAATGGCTACCGGCATCCTTGACTCTGAGCCTTCTAGCTATGAGGAGGCAGCTAGCCAGCAGGTCTGGAGAGAGGCCATGCAGGAGGAGTATTCTTCTATCATGAAGAATGATGTTTGGGAGGTGGTGCCGAGGCCTGAGGGCAAATTCGTGGTTACTTCCAGATGGCTTTACAAGGTAAAGCATGTTGCAGATGGCAGCATTGAGAAATTCAAAGCGAGGTTTGTGGCTAGAGGGTTCTCCCAGGTAAAGGGAGTTGATTATGAGGAGACCTTCGCTCCCGTGGCTCGATATACTTCGATCCACTCCATTATATCGATAGCAGCAGAGATGGGTTGGAAGATCCACCAGATGGATGTGAAGACCACATTTCTCAATGGCTTCATACAGGAGGAGGTGTACATTGAGCAGCCACGGGGCTTTGAGGTGCATGGGAAGGAGTCCCATGTGTGCAGACTGAAGAAGGCCCTTTATGGCCTGAAGCAAGCTCCCAGAGCTTGGTACTCCAGGATAGATACATACTTGCAGAAGATGGGTTTCACAAAGAGTGAGGCGGATCCGAACCTTTACTATATTGTGATAGGTGAGGAGCCTCTCATTCTGGTGCTGTATGTGGATGACTTAGTCATTACAGGTGCAGAGAGACTCATAGAGCACTGCAAGAGAGATCTTGCGGCGGAGTTTGAGATGAAGGACATCGGCTTGATGCATTACTTTTTGGGTTTGGAGGTGTGGCGGGAGGAGGGGCATTTCTTCCTGGGACAGGGGAAGTATATTGTGGACATCCTTGGCAGATTCCACATGGAGGATTGTAGACCCATGTCGACACCGATGATCACCAACTGGAAGAAGCTTCATGCTTCGGATTCCGAGTTAGTGGATCCCACATTGTACAGACAGCTGATTGGTTCCTTGATGTATTTGGTCAACACTAGACCAGATATTTGTTTTGCAGTCAACACGATGAGTCAGTTTATGTGTGAGCCTAGGAAGGTTCACTGGGTGGCTGCAAAACACATTTTGCGGTACTTGCAGGGGACAGTGGATTATGGTCTGGACTACAGGCGGGGGGATGGAGTGAGATTGGCAGGTTACACTGATTCTGATTGGGCAGGTTGTGCTTCTGATAGGAAGAGCACTTCAGGGTGCTGTTTTGGGTTGGGTTCGGCAGTGGTGTCATGGTTCGACCAGCGTGATCGGTAACGTGAGTTCGAGCGGAGAAACATTCTTATGGCAGCTAGTCTAGCTAGTTGTGAGGCCATCTGGCTTCGCAAGATGTTGTTTGGCTTATTTGGTCAGCCGTTGAGACCTTCAGTGATTTACTGTGATAATCAGAGTTGCATTAAATTCACGGAGAATCTAGTATTTCATGACAGGTCAAAGCATATCGGGATCAAATATCATTTCATCAGAGACTATGTTCAGAAGGGAGCTGTGAAGCTTGAGTATATTCCCACTGATGAGCAGGTTGCGGATATTCTTACCAAAGCCTTACCACGGGGCAAGCATGTCTACTTCAGAGACAAGATGGGTGTGGTGAGGAACACCTTCCTCGGTAAGAGGGAGTGTTGAAATTTGGTTACCGGAGGACGGGTGGTTCCCTAAGGCTTTGATCTTTGGCCTAGGGAAAAGTGTCCAAAAGAATTTAATTTTTTCTCCTAAAGTGACTTTATAAAGTTATAAAGTCAAATTTAATTTAAAAGTGACTTTAAGTGATAAAGTTACTAAAGTCTAATTTTAAAGTGACTTTAATAAAGTCAATGTAAAATTAGAAAGGAAAAGTGACTTTGGAAATAAATGACTAAGTGGGTCTTTATTAAAGTGGGGTGAATTAAAAAATAGAAAGTGAGATTTAAATGAGCATTTAATCTCAACCCTAGATCTCAATCTATCTCAGCCATTGGATTTAGGGATTCCCCAAAAGTCACTTAGGGTTAGGTCAAAGGAGGAAAATGAGGAAAAGGT